>VKOC01021528.1:0-70807 GCA_009364415.1 Spea multiplicata
CTCTGCCCCTTCTCACTGCACCCCCCCCTCACTATCTACCCCCTCTCCCTACTTACCTTGTTGCCTGAATCCTGCGGTGGGGGTGCGAGGCATCCGTCTTCCCGCCCTGCCACTGTGCGCGCTTCACAGCTGAGCGCCGGAATATGACATCTTATTCTGGAGCTCAGAATGAAATGCCAGCACCGCGACAGAGTCACGGAGCGTGAGGGGCGCCGAGTGGTTGCTGAAAACTTCACAAGCAACCGCTCGGCACCCCTTAAGCCCACTGCAACTGCAACCGGGCCAGCCACTCTAGGGGGCCGGGCAGCCCCCACTTGGGCTGGCCTTAGGGGTGTGCGGCCGTACAGGGCGCCACGGCAGCAGGGGCACCTGCCCGGGACTTAAATTAAAACATAGTTTTTTTTGTGTGTTTTTCTTTTAACTTTATTTAACATGGATGTTTTAATTTAAGTCCCGGGCAGGTGACCCTGCTGCCGTCCGGTCCTGACTGGGCCTATTTTAAGATAGTGGCCTGGAGCTGCAGCTCCATCAGCCCCTACGTCAAAACGGCCCTGGGCCAGATGGCCCGATGGCCAGTCCGGGCCTGTTTGTGTGAGTACATCACACACAGAAAACCAGAATCCTGATTGAGCCAACATATGGTAAAAATGACAAAGAATATACCATTCTTAAAAAATGTAATAAGGAAAGAGTCATAGCAGGAAGAAAACAGGACAAACTAGGTGAGCTGAAGGGTTCTTATCTCTTGTCAAATTCTGAGTTACACAAACATTTCCTGCACTAAAATATTTACATCACATATAGTGTTTTTGCAATCCATAATTGAAAGGGTTACACATACACAGGTTTTGCACTCCAGCATTGAAAAGGTTAACACATATGTATACCTTGGAACTCTCCGTGTTTGACCTGAATCCTCCGGTGTCTTGACATGCCACGCTCCACGCCCATTTTTCCCTTTAAATGGGGATGTTCCCCCCTGATGTCAACAGGAACTCAGACCGACATCAGCGGGAACTCCTACCGGCATCACAAGACCACCCACCGACATCAGTGGGCAGTCCTGGCCGCGTCCCTCAAAGCAAGGCTCTGGGTAGCTGGAGATAAGAAGTTCTCAGGTATGCACATACACATGTAAGGAAGGAGATAAAGCAGCAGTGGGCAAACAGATGTTGAAAGAAGTATTGAGATTTGAACATTGAGTGTTGGGTAAGCTAATATGCGCATAATGACTTTCAAAAAAAGCCATATGTTCCACCACGGGCAACTGCAGGTAAAGCTGTGTTCACAGAGGATTGCCTTCATAGAGAAAAAAATCCTCTCTTTGGATGCTGGTGAGTGGGCATGAAAGTAGCTGATGTGTCAGCTGGAGAAATTGCAGATCTTCAAAGTAGGCTTTAACCATTTCAGAGGTACTAGACTGTCAGGAGCTTGGGGAGTACCAAACAAAGAATGAAGGGCCTCTGCCCAAATGGCTGCTGCTCCAGTGTATCTTGCATTGCTGCTCTCCTCTCTAGGTTAATGGTTAGGCTTCATTCTGTGGTGTTTGACAATTTTACAGCACCTTTCAATGCCCCTCAGTTGAAATAGCTGCCCTTACTACCAGATCTAGTATATATGGCACACAAACTAACCCACAATGTCCCCATCTTTAACTGTTTTTTTTTTCATGTTTGCCACTGTGTCAATCACCACCAGTCCCATTTTTACCAATGTGCCTGCCTGAGGTCCAAAAGATTACACCAGCATCTTCCTAAGCGCTGCCAATATGTGAGCCCAGGCACAGGTCTAATATATATATAGATATATTATCATAAACATACCTTAAATACACAATCCCCTATTATTACCCAAGATTCGCTGTATTGATCCATGTTTATGTTTGATAGCAGAAAGGGAAAGGCCAATTTGAGGCAGACACTCATTAAAGCTGTAAGATAATTAGACTTCCATAAAACTGGGGCAGATTTATTCCACAATAAATACAATTAATTTGTAAAAGGCATCTTAACGATTAACATTTATTCCATATTAATAAGCAATAACCACTTTTATGGTGGATTAAATGCTTATTTTGCGGCACTAAAAATGTAACTATAGCTTAGTTCTGGAAACATTTAATGTCGCTTCTAAAAGGTTACAGAACATTTTTGTGTTTAAAATATTTCCACACCATTTAAGCTTGTACCTTTAATCACTGCAGTATTAACCAATTCACCACTGATTGGCAATAAACTACACAGCTGCAAGTCTTAATCTAAATGCATTCCCTAAAGCGAATAAATGAGCATCAAGCGGTATAAACCAAATACGTATCCCACAATGGGGTATTTGCTAATGCTTTCCTCGAACTAACCTGTAATTTATGTTAGCAGATAAGGGGCTACATTCTTCCATCAATCAAACTGATTATTGTCTTTTGCTATAGAACATGTTTAATTCATATATGAATCTGAAATACAATCCTTAAAAGGAGTGATTTGGTTTTGATGTATAAAAATGCACACATGATTTATTAGTTTAACACTATTTGTGTTTGTAATGTGCTATTTAGTTACAAAAGTGTAAGTAAAAAAAACTGGCGTAATTAGAGTAACACCACTAAGAATGCAATATTGGTCTAGCAATGCATTGAAAGCTAATGTGACTTTAAATTTTGTTGTATTAATAATACAAAAAAGATACTGGTATCTTGTTTATTTATCATCACAGTAAAACGGGACACAGAGCTGGACACACTTAACGCATTTTGCATATGTAATCAGGCTAATAGTATGGTGTACTGATGAACAATGTGCTGTGTTATTTTAAACACATGGTGTGTCTCTGGACCCAAATTACTCTATGGGTGTGAATATAAGGGTGCAATTCCTAATACTTACTTTAGGGAGAAGCTGCAACTCCCTGCCCCCTCTCTGGTCAGATATTTTGCACCACTGATTGGCTACTTGAAGCACCTAATCAGTAGTAGGATAGCACTCCTATTGAAATCAGTGTTTAGACCCCCGCCTGGGGCATTCATCAAGCCAGTGCTGAAGCTGACTGGTCAGTAAATATATTGCGTGTGTGGAGATGTATTAGGCTGCATAGCGAAAGGGACAAATGGATATGGGGGATTGGGCATAATGCATTTGCAAGGGTGGTGCCATGAAACTTTAAAGGGACATCTTAGCTATCGTTTGCATTAAATTGCGTATGCCACTGTGTGTTTTGGTGAGAAAATAAACAGTGTGGTAGGTGAGGTAAGTAAAATTGTCTCCCCTTGTCTCTCACAGCATCCTGTACAGGTAGGAGCTTGAATCTGTATTTATGGTTTATTTGTGAATTACGTGGGATATCTCTGTATGAATGCAAAGGGTCATGCCATAATGCATACACCGATCAGCCATAACATTGTGACCACCTGCTTAATATTGTGAAGGTCTCCTTTTGCACCAAAACAGCCCCGACTTGTCGAGGCATGGATTCTTCTAGACCTCTAAAGTGTTCTGTGGTATCTGGCTCCAAGACATTAGAAGCAGATGCTTTCAGTCCTGTAAGTCCTCATGGATGCATCCTGGTGCCATGTGTTTTCCAGGTAAGTGACTCACACGCACCCGGCCATCCATGTGATGTGAAAGAAAAAATGTTTCATCAGACCAGGCTACCTTTTCTATTGCTCTGTGGTCCAGTTCTTATGCTCATATGCCTATTGTAGGTGCTTTCAGTAGCGGATAGGGGTCAACATGGGCACCCTGACTGGGTTGCTTCATACACATGGTGAGCCTGTGCGAATTGTTGCCTCAGAGGCTCCCGGTGTGGTCTTCTGCTGCTGTAGCCCAACTGCTTCAAGATTTAAAGTGTTGTGCATTCAAAGATGGTATTCTGCATACCTTGGTTGTAATAAGTGGTTATTTGAGTTATTGTTCCCTTTTGTCATCTCAAACCAGTCTGCCAATTCTCCTCAAACATCAACATTTTCGTCCACACAACTGCCGCTCACTGGATATTTTCTCTTTTACGGACCATTCTCTGTAAACCCTTGAGATGGTTGTGCATTAAAATCCCCAACAATTTCTGAAATACTCAGACCAGCTGTCTGGCACCAACAACCATGCCACTTTCAAAGTCACTTAAATCCCCTTTCTTCCCCATTCTGATGCTCATATGTAACCAATCTTTGGACTAACCTGGATTTAGGACTCTATTTGGTTACCTCCATATTAGTGCTAGCACGTAGTCCTGAACCTCTGCAGATTGTTAAGAGGTTGTGGATCTGATGATGCAGTGCCTCCTATTAGCTGAGATACCTGATGCTTCCATAGGTGTTATCTGCAATAAGGCAGACACAATAGGACATTATTTTAAAATGTGAATGGTACCCACTAAAACTACACTAGTGAGTTCCTTCAGTGCACACTGCATGTCCCAAGTCAGGGAAAAGGAGGAAAAGGTTGGGCAATCCCACCATGTACAAATCAGCTTTAACAGAAACAACAGAGACTCTATCGGATTGGAGACTTTGTGCAGGACCACTTGAAAAATCTCCAACAAAACAAGAGGGTTCTGAAACAGGATGGTGCAAACATGCCCAAGATTAAAGTATTTTTGTAATTGCTTTAGAACATATTTAGATTTACACAGAGCGAGCTTTAAAAAAAATAATATAATGTTCACTGCTTTTATGCAAACTATATCTTCCATGAAACTAAAAACTACACAATACCATTGGCCACAATGGCCACCTGGTGAGTATTTGATGCCTGTTGGCAGGCAGGGCTGGGTTTGCATGGAACCACATACTTTAGGTGCCTCTTTTTTTGCAAACGCTCTTAACAAGTCTGTTATCTGGATGGTGGATCAAGAGAATTTGTAGACACCCAGGGCAGGGATTATATGGAATGCAAGGTGGTATTGGCCCTTGATGGATTTAGTCCATTGTCATGCCTGTTTTCTGTAGTAATGCTGGTGATTTACATCTAAAACTGAACCCAAAGGAAAAGTGCAGTGAGATCTTAGATCTTAAAGGTTTCTATGAGGCACCTTGTGATTTACGCTTCATCTTTATTAATACTTGCTTAATGATAAATGAGCTACTATGGTGAAGTAATAGATTTAAACACACATAAAGCAATGTAGCCACAAAAATAATTCAGCATTACTGTTGTAAAAGGCATTTACTCAAAGCATCTAGCGGCAAAATGTTTCCTTTGCTGAGACTTTATGCAGTGTGAAAGCAAATAGGATTTCATGGTATATCTGTTTGACATTTTATTTGTAGGCTTAATATATAGCCCAATATATCCAATCTAAATTTTACAAGTCAGCTCAATTCTATTCCCAGTAAGAGATTCTGCTACAAAAACAACCACATTTGAGCTGTTTCCTTCCTTCTTTTTTTGTGTCACCAGATCTCCTAGGAATGCCCCCCTTGTTGTAAAATAGAAAACAGGGAAACGTTACCTCCACAGATTTTAGCATTACTATATTAATCCATTGAAGCTGCCTATTGTTTGTGCTTTTTTAATTTTCAATAAATATAACTGCTTTTAGGATATTTAGTTTAAACAAAACACAGGGGAAATAACTTAATAGGGGAATAATAATGTCAGAGGTTGTTGGTTCTCTTGTGCAAATGATATTCACATTTCAGCTCTGCTTTCATGGAGATTTTTCCTTTTGTAATGGCATGTGTGCGACTTCCCTCAGTGTGGCTTCACCATAGTGCAGACTATTTAAGTGCTGTCTATTTTTGTCTGAACTAGCATCACTCTTTTTTGTATGTGCTTGAATCATGTACATCCAGAAAACAGGAAGATCCCTGACGTGGGAACTTTTATCTCTCCTTTTCTAGGAAAAATCTCAAAAGGCATGCAAATGATGGAGAACCATACTGAAAGCATGATATGAGGTAACCAGATTGGTTGGAGTGGTCCATGTTGGAATCAAGTTATGAGGAAACAAGAATATCTATTTTTTCTATGTTCTCGCCCTTTCCGGTTGATGAGAAACTGATCTGTGGAATAGGAGCTAGGGTTGAGGCATGGGGACTGCACAGCTACCTGTCAGTAAGATTTAGGGAGATTGGGTTGCTAAAATATGGGCTATAAGGGCTTGTTGCTTCAACACACACTGTATATTTATTTATATATTTATCCCTGTGTTATTACCTATGAAAAAATAAAATGTCGTACTTCTGAAACCCAGCCAACACTAAATATGAAAAGTGTGATCTATTGTTCCGTTGTGATCTTACTATTTAGATCACTCCTTTTTGGAGTGTAGAATTTATACCAGCTTTTCAGGGTCCCAAGATGACCGTGGTTCAAGGGCAGCATTCTGAAGTTACTACTAAATATCACACTACTAAGTGAATTGCATGTCTGTGCTGGGACAGGATAGAGATGAAAAGCTTAAATGATACAGTAATTTCTCCTACATCATAAACTGGGTTTTGTTAGGCTCTGTGGGTGTTCACAGGACGCAGAATATGAGGGTTGTAAGTAATTAGGGAGCAAATTAGAGATTTGTTTTTCATTAAAATGCCTTTTCTTAGATCAATAGGGAAAAATCTATTTCTTTATTAAATGGTGCATCTAAGAAAATCAGTACAGAGAGCATAACATGGAACATCTGGAAAATGTTGCTACAACCCAGAGCAATTACCGCACAGAATAGAATTCATTATTATCACTAGCTAGAGGTAGATATTATAATTGGACATTACCCCCGGGAAAAAAGTAGACACTCAAATAAATTACAGGCATGTGTGTAACTCATTGTGGCTTTGGATTTGAACTCTCCTTTCTCCTCAAGGACAAAAGTATAGTGGAAGGAGTGGTTAAAGTGAAGCACTTATAGAGGAAAAAATGCTTAACTTGTTTACTAAATGTAACTGATCATCTGGGAATATGGAAAAACCTAAAAATCTTAAATGCAAGATATTATTCTTTGTTCAAATTTTAGAGGGTATAATTTATGGATTTATAAAAACGTGCTTTTATTTTAGCAGAAATTTGCATCATTGGACATGATTTTTTTTTAACAGGCAAAATATATTGTCTGATTACATACACTACATGGACAAAGGTATTGGGACACCTGACCATTACACCAACAGGAAGTTTTATGACATTGCATTAATATGTAGTGGGTCCCGCCATTGCAGTTATAACAACCTCCACTCCTCTGGGAAGGCTTTTCACCAGATTTTGGAGTGTTTCTTTATGAATTTTAGCCCATTAATCCAGTAGAGCATTTGTGAGGTAAAATGGATAAGAAGGCCTGGCTCGTAATCTCTGTTCCAGTTCACCCCAAAGGTGTTCAATGGGATTAAGGTCAGGACCAGGCCGGTCAAGTTTCTTCCACACCAGGTTTCTCTAACCATGTCTTTATGGATCTTGCTTTGTGCACCAGGGCACAGTCATGTTGAAATAGAAAAGGGCCTTTCCCAATCCGTTCCCACAAAGTTGGAAGCGTAGCATTGTCCAAAATGTTTTGGTATGCTGAAGGGAACAGTTTGGGGACGTGCATAAAGCAAGGTGCACAAAAACATGGTTAAATGAGTTTGGTTTGGAAGAACGTGTCTGGCCTGCACAGAGACCTGACCTCAACCCCATAGAACACCTTTTGGATGAATTGGAACAGGGTTTTCTAGCTTCTCACCCAACATACTATTTTAATATATCTACCTCTTTGGGGTTACAGCTAAAAAAATTCTGGTGCAATAGTGATCTGTCCCCATAGCTATCAAAAGAACCTCCGCTGATTTATGCTTCCTTAGCCTGGGACAACACACTCTTTCCCAGGTTTCCCAATTCCTAGCCGAGACTCATTTTCAGATATAAACCTAAACTAAGACTGCTTTATTTTTTACACACAGGACTGGATATAGCCGGCAAGGCAAACATGCATTAACATTAATCAACATATTTGGATACAAACCACCCCCTTCCACAGACAACAGGGTTGATAAAGGGATTAGCAATACAATGGGGTCCCAACCTCCATTATCTATTACTGGCCAAAATCAGTTCCATGGATGGCCGGGTTAAATGTCTGTAGTAGTGGAACTGGGGGGGTACTCACTTATACAACACATTAATGCACCAAGGGGTGGGGGGTCTGGTATTAAACAAACAATGGCGGTCACTGGTTGCCGATCCTGGCTGTCTGTCTAAAATAATCCCCTCAGCAAGTGATGAGATGATATACTGCTGGGGGTAGACACAGAAGTCTTTACAAAAGCCAGGGCCCATAGCTGGTAGGGAGGAGGCTGGCTGTCAGGCCTCTCCAGTGGCCCCAGTGATGGAGGGTTCCGTGCAACCATTTTTTCATCTTTGTATCTGTAAGAAATCATTTTATACTTTTATTTTGTCCTGCACATTTTAGGCCTGAATGCAACTTGAGTGCTAGGAACATATGTTATCACTAATGTGACGTAGCTTAGAGGGTCTTCTGTGGAATGCCAGCATATCCTATGACTGCTCCAATAGGATTCCTTAACGTATACCCAAACCAAATGTAAAGGGGTATAAATAGGCATGGTTACAAGGACAAGGTCTTTTTCTATGCTTCACCTTCATCTCAAAAGAATACTGAGCCTACAGTATCTGTTACCACCATTTCCAGCAACCAGTACTGTATGTATATTGATACTTTGTTATAGAATAAACCTGTTTTAAGAAGACTTTATAGCTGTGGTCTTGATTGTTGTTTGGTCACTGGAGAAGTTTAGATATTCAAGACAAAGAATATTCTAACAGTATCAGAAGGAATTTTTACACATAACCACTCTGATTATAATGCATTTTTAGCCTATATGGCATCACCTACATATTGCAAACAAATTTTGCCAGCTTTGTCAATTTGTACAAATCTCAGAAAAAGAGGCCAGATAAAGTGTACAAAAAGAATCAAACAGCTCGGACTTTGTCTGAAATCCACCTTTTCACCCCCGCTCTCACTTTCATCCGCATTCTCCCATGTGAACTTGAAAGAGCCAAAATGACAGAGCTTCTGGTGATGACCTCTCCCCCCATTTGATTCAGAGGGATTCAGAGAGAAGACGTCACTGAAAACCTCTGCCATTTTTCTCTAAGTTAACCTTGTGTGAACTTCCACCAAAGTAGTGGAGCTTCTTGTGATGTCCTCTCCTCCTTTTGAAGGATTTTGGGAGAGGACATCACCGGAAACACTGCCATTTTGCCCTAAGATAACCTTGTGTTAACTTCTACCAAAATGGAGATGTCTCTCCCTCAATCCTCCAATTGGGGGACAGGATGTCGCCAGAAACTTCACCATTTTGGCAGATATTTGCAGGAGGAAGACTCAAAAGCTGAGCTGCGAGAGACACGCAAGTTTTCTTCAGAGACGGTAGAGAGATATTCAAAGAGGATGAGAGAGAGCGTGAACGAAAATGAGAGTGAGCATAAACGTGGGCATCGGACAACGAAAATGCCCCTGATTTTTGTCTGAACCTAATGGGCATGCAATGGAATTCGATGTCCAATGTAAAACAAATTAAAAATGCGTCAAACTTTTCTGGCCTACTTGCACGTCATATAATTACTTCATCAGAAAAGTGTTTGTTTTTTTATTTTTACCACTTTATTTTTTAATTGAAAATTAGATGATATCAAAATAACTGTATCTAAAGAAAGCCCTTCTTGTATTGAAAAACATATATATTTTGTGTTTAGTACACTAAGTAAGAAAGAAATTTACAGTAAACACCAGAAATTTTAAAACAGTCATTGTCGCGGGGGGTACACAAATTGGAAAAAGCCTGTTCCTTAAGGGCTAAATAGTTTTGATATTTCTTGAATGATGAATTTACAGTTTTTTCATGAAGTCTTTCTTTGTTGCTATGGGTGAAAATAAAGAGATATTTCAGAAACTGATGATGTACTGGGATTTTCACGCACAACAATCTCTAGGGTTTACAGAGAATGGTCCGAAAAAGAGAAAATATCCAGCGAGCGGCAGTTGTGTGGACCAAATGCCTTGTTGATATCGGAGGTCAGAGGAAAATGGGCAGACTGGTTTTAGATATAATGATATAAAGGCAACAATAAGTAAAATAATCACTCATTACAACCAAGGAATGCAGAATACCATCTGTAAACGCACAACACTTCGAACCTTGAAGCAGATGGGATACAGCAGCAGGAGACCACACCGGGTGCCATTCCTGTCAGCTAACAGCAGGAAACTGAGGCTACAGTTTGCACAGGCTCACCAAAGTTGGAAAATGGAAGACTGAAAGAACATTGCATGGTCTGATGAGTCTTTGGCATAAACAACATGAAAGCATGGATCCATCCTGCCTTGTATCAATGGTTCAGGCTGGTGGTGGTGTAATGGTGTGGGGGACATATTCTTGGCACACTTTGGGCCCCTTTAGTACCAATTGAGCATTGTTTAAATGTGACAGTAATGTTGCTAATCATGTCCATCCCTTTATGACCACATTGTACTCATCTTCTGATGGCTACTTCCAGCAGGATAATGCACCATGTCACAAATCTTACATCTCAAACTGGTTTCTTGAACGTGACAATGAGTTCACTGTACCCCAATGTCCTCCACAGTCACCAGATCTCAATCCAAGAGAGCACCTTTGGGATGTGGTGGAACGGGAGATTTGCATTGTGGATGTGCAGCAACTGCGTGATACCATAATTTCCATATGGTATGGTGTTTCCAGCACCTTGTAGAAAGTATACCACGAAGAATGAAGGCAGTTCTGAAAGCAAAAGGAGGTTCAACCTGCTACTAGCATGGTGTACCTAATAAAGTGGCCAGTGAGTATATATACATAGTGTTTTTACTTTTATAACAGGAAGAGACACAGAATTGCTTACAATCCCAAATGTATCTTGTAATTGCATTATAAATTGACTTTAACAATGTAGAATCAAGAAAATCACAAAGATAATGGGGGATTATCTGTTCTAAATACATACTAAATTACTTCCATTTAAAATGTATTAATTAATAATGTGGTCATAATATGTAACTATTAAATGGTCCATTATAAAATGCAGATTATTAATGTCTCATTAAACTATAGCGATTATGCCTTTTACAGTTAAAACATTAAATAAAAAGGTTCATTTTGAATTCAAACCACCAGAGAATTCAGAAGCTATAAACTATAGTAACCCATATTTTGTATATGATGTCCTGTTTGTATACTGGAGCACCAGGAAATGTTCACATTGTAAAATACAACTATACCATGCTCTCTGCACGGTACTGAACACATTATCTGTGTTAACAAGGCTTTTATTCACCACTCTAACTAAACATGTAATTCCATACAAGTAACACATTAACATGAATCTTGATTTATAGTTGGATTAAAAGTGGATTACAAGCAGAGCCGTAGCTAGCTCCCTTTGTGCGCGAGGCAAGAACGGAAGATTGTGCCCCCCACCTATATTTTTTACAGAGGCTATTTATTTTACACTGCCCTTACACACTGCCTTTACACATACCTGCCTATGAACACACATATACACATACACTTCTCTTACATATGACTGCTCATACAAGCTGCCTTTACACACACACACACATGCTGCCCTTACACATGACTGCCCACACACACTGCCTTTCGCACACCTTCCAATTAACACACATATACATATACACTGCCCTTACCCACCCCTGCCAATAAAAACTCATATACACATACACTGCTCTTACACACGACTGCCCATATATACTGCCTTTACACATACCTGCCCATAAACACACACATGCCTGCCCACACACACTGCCTTTACACACACCTGTCCATAAACACACATACACTGCCCTTACACACAACTGCCTAGATACACTGCCTTTACACACAACGGCCCATAAACACACACACACACATATATATATATATATATATATATATATATATATATATATATATATATATATATAGCTTAAAATGGTCCATGGTTGGATCTTCCAGCAAGACAATGAACCAAAGCATACACAAAAATATTTTGCTGACTACAAAATCATGGTCCTACCACGGTCATCCCAGTTCCCCCATAGAAAACCTCCACCAGCGTCAACCTCAAAATTTGAAGGATCTAGACAGATTCTGTATGGAGAAATGGTCTAATATCCCTTACCATACATTCACCAACCTCATCAGGGATTATAGGAGAGGACTCAGAGCTGTTATCTTGGCTCAAGGAGGTAGCACAAAGTATTGACTAAAAGGGTGCCAATAATTGTGCCACACATATATTATTATATAAATTATTATTTTGGATAAACCTGTGTTTGCAATAGTTTGATATCCATGAGAGTACATAATGTTTGTGTATTTTTGGAAGAAAACATCAAAGGGTTAAACAATGAAGATAATTTTTCACAGCACTCTTTGCACCATATTTACCAACAGTGCCAATATTAGTAAAATGCACCCCACATGCAAAGCTTGCATTTGTCTTGTATGAGCTTTAGTAGTGGAGTCTAAACATTTGTTTTCAGCTAGTTTGGCTTAATTGAACCTAATTGTTCAATTACCGTACTTTGATCTCAGCTGGTTGCTCAGAGGTTTGCTTTGATCTGCATAGACAAGCAGTGATTTTAAATTGAAAATAGGGTTTGCTGTAAGGTATTTTAGAGTTACTTGCATTAAATCTGTACGTGTGATTGAGAAGTGCTTATTACTTTGCTTTGTGCCATGGAATGTGACCGTTATGTGGACAAGTGGCCAGAACATAGAGTATTCAAAGTTTGTTGCCAGTTGAGTATCCTCTGCACAAATATTGCATGCACAGATGTTCCCTGCAACCTCCATGACCAAGGAACGTGGATACAGTAGAGCCAGGATTTGGATGCATCACACATACATACAGCTACATATAAAGCAAGTGACCATTGATAATCAATAAAGGGCAAAAAAAACCCACCGTCTAACTGCTGGTGGGGGAGAATGGGCAGACTGGTTTTAGATATAATGATATAAAGGCAACAATAAGTAAAATAATCACTCATTACAACCAAGGAATGCAGAATACCATCTGTAAACGCACAACACTTCGAACCTTGGGTGGTGCAGTCTTGTATATACTGCTGTGGGAATCATATGCTACCTGCCCCCCAAGCATTTTTTCACAAAAGGATGTCCAGTGCAACAGCAGACGTTGCCAGTAACAGTGGAATAAAAAATTGTTATTTGGTATGGAAGGTTTGCAGGGGAAGGGACGTGGAATGACAAGAATGTCATGCCGGGAAAAAAACATGACAGTGATACACAATAATCCTTTACCAGAAACAAGAGGAAGACTATGGTGGAGGTATTGGTTGTGGGGGGCCGGGTTTTTTTTTAGGAATGGACAGGGGGAGTTTGAATGAGAAATATTCTAGTAAACGTTTTTCCCTTGGGCGCAAGCAGACAAGGCCAAAATTACATCTTGTATTTTGAAATTAAGTTGGGCCACTAAAACACAGCAGAGAATATGATCCATCAGGTATTTAGGCATAATCTGTCTGTTGCTGAAGTTCTTTAACTTCTCATAATTTCCTACAATGCTTGATCATTTTTGTTAATTTGTTTTTTTTTCCTTGGACACACAAGAAGAGCAAAAGAGGTCACTTGAATCTGTTTTGTTTTTTTCCACAACCACATTCTCTGATAAAGTGGCACAAACACATAGAAAACCTATAATAAACATAGGCTACTAATTATATTATGGCCAACGAGTTCATAAATCACCCTGGAGTGCATAAACCCCTGCATTGACATCTAAAGTATGTAGATTCCTACTGGTAATTAATAAGATTTATTTTTCCCAAATGTATGTTCCTTCACCCCTTTAAGAAAAGCTACAGTGTAATGGAGTGACGTGCTTTGTTATCTATGGGAACTCCAGTGTGAATAAAATCTTAATTTTTTGCCTAACTTTGCTTCAAGCCAATCTTCTTGTATATTAATCTTTGGCATTTACAACGCACCCTGGATCTATGGTAGAAAACCAGAGAAGGAATAGATGCTGACCCATATATATCAGTTTTTGATGTTATTTTTAACTATATACTACAATAGACTGGAAAAAGTTCCAAATTTTCTGTTCATTCCTATTATGGAAATATGAAAATGTATAATTTTATATTTTCACCAATAACTGGAAAAGGGTTGCTCCTAGAAATATTGCTGTTCTGTCAAAAAAGTAAAAAAAAAAATATTTAAAGTAATAGTCTCGCTGAGCTATAATCATTTTCTTATTGCTTTTACAATGTATGACTTTCATAAAGTCATGATGGGGTTTACATAGTGTTAAGTGAACATTTTAGACTAAATATAGAATGTTCTCCTTGGATGTCCTTATCCTCACAATACCATATTGACCATTTTACAGGGCTGCTAAAAAGTTAATTCTTGACTTGCTATCTCAGGTATAACAGAGAAAATATCTTTCTACGAAATAACCTCCATCAGCAGTCATGACAGACCGCAATAGCGAATAATTTCATTCTGTATAAGCGTTACATTATGATTTTTTACCCTTATATAGTGTGGATGATAAAACCGCCTAATCCACACAAGTGTAATCGAACACACTCAATACTTAGTATTACGTGTTTTTTTTTTTTAAAAACACATTTATTCGTGTATGACATTTCAATGTAGCGGTTGTGGCCTGTTTTATGCTAAATTATGCCAATATTTAATACACAATTTTGACAAAACACATTTAACAATACAACAAATTTATTTGATTCAAGAATACAGTTAAATTATGTAAAGACGAATACCAAGAGACGTTATGATATATAATTATATACTTTATTAATACCTCTGGTGGTAACAATATATCGAAAAGTTTACCATAACAAAATTACAGACAATCAACAATTATATTCTAGTTAACTTTAGAGAGGATCAGCATGCCAAATGGCTCCTTTGATGTTCAGTGTCCAAAATGGCTCTAGATACCAGGTTCATATAGAAGACTTTAAGAGTATCTTTCGGTAATTGTTTTCTAATTTTAGTTACAATATTAGGCACTAAACTAGTCCTAGCTTCTTGGCACTAAACTAGCCCAAGATGGAAGAGCAGCTTCCTATTTCATACTTTTTCTCTGGTAAGCTTTCACAGCTCCTTTAGCTTCTTCCTTCTCCTCCTTCCAGTCTGTCCTGCTCCCCCCCTCTTCCTGGAGTTCCTGGTATCTCATTGTTTCTAGTATAGCCTACATGGCTTTTTATGTAGGCAGCCATTATCCATGGTCTTAGATAAGCAACAGATGTACACATCAACACTCACTCTCTAGTGCTACCTGGTGGTAGAGGTAATGCACTTCTTAAACAATAGAAATAATTGGTAATGTATGCCACAGTTAGGGGAGTGGTTTACCCAAAGGGAGATGTTGTGTCTGTGACGTGAATCACTAATAATGGATGACGCAATCCATGTCCACTATAAATACTAAAACAAAAATGGAACCAGCTCTAGTAAGGGATATCTAGCTGTACATTTTGATGATTGCATAGCTCATTCTTTGTTTTTATTCATTTTTTTTGTGTGACATTCCAAACAGCAATGAAACTACTATAAACTCCTTTACATTTAGATTGAGTCTGTGAAACTCAACCTTTATGGAAAGCAACAGTTATCTTGTGCAAGATTGAGATGGGATTGAGTTTCATGACTCGGAAGTCTCAGAAAATCATGAGTTAAAAATAGCCCTTGTACCTCTTTGTAGATGAACATAGCAGAATGGCCCAGACTAGCAAATATGTATGATTTCCAAACTACCTACTGTCAAATATTCAACGTCACTGTTCTTGTCTTGGACCTTTTACTTAGATCTGACAATAATGTTTAACAGGTTGTTAAAATATGAAGGACTATACAGTATAGGTCTAATATTTAACCTTAAAATGTTTGCAAAAGTCCTCTGTTCTGTTCAAGGACTTGTAACACACTAATAGCAAATGACAATGGTTAGATTTTGAGGTATTTTAGTGATGGTCAGCCTTGACATTGGGTCTAACAACCTGCATAAAACTGTTTTGCTTTGTAATTGATGGTAATACTTCATGAAATTGTTTTGCTTTGAAATAGCGGATAAAACTCTTTGTAAAAAAAAGTTGTGCTACAGATTATTGCTTTGAAAAAAAAGGGAGACAGTCACACAGTGCAAAATGTTCTTGTCTCCTTCTCCTCTTTGACAAAACGACGTGTGAAGGTTCAGTGACAAGGTTTTATCCACTTTGTGATTCACATTTTATTATTTAAGTATTCATCTGACCCATGTATGGGTCACATGTGTAGGTTGTATAGGAGCATTGATTGGCCAGTTGACTCCCATGCATTAACTACCCACTGCATTCCATGTTTAAGTGGGTAGTTGAATCAGGGAGTATATGTCCCTTACCCAGTTACCATGTGGCCGGAGGGAGATGGTTTTCTGTGTAGTTATCCCTTTTAATGCTGGAGTGCAAACCTTCTTTAGTGTGAAGACGCAGTATGAAAAAACTTGTGCTGGGACACTGTTAATAAAATGCTTTGTTGAGGCTATTTTTTTAATCCGACACAGCTTAAAAGAAGAGACAAACAAGTAATGTATCATAAAATTGTAGCTGATCATTTATTTGAGTCCATACTCTCGTAGTAAAACAAACTTTTTTTTGACATAGCACCTTTTAGTGCGGAACACGTTCAGCATGCTTCCTTTGCTGTGATATTGGTGGGTTCTACCAGGTTGTTTATTGTTTTGGCGTTGTTTTATTATGGGACTATGGACCTGAATAGTACAAGATTAAAAAAATACATAATTCCATCAAATTCAACCCTTCCACCTAACCTCTTGATCCAAAAGAAGGCAAAAAACATAATTAAGCTTTTTCAAATTCTGCTATCAGGTGGAACAATTCCTTCTTTACTCTAAAAGGCAATCAGATTTCTCCTTGGATCAAGAAGCTCTAAAATATTGTTATTGTATTTATAGCCTGTTGTGCCTTTCTAAAAAATATATAGACCCATTTTTAAAGGCATCTAGTGTATTGGATAACACCACCTACCTTGGCAGTGAATTCCATTCCAAAGTCTCCAGTAACTTTCCCTCTGCCAAAGCAAAAGGTCATTTCTCCATTCTAACACTTTTGGATCTCTCTGCTGCTTTTAAAACTGTTGATCACCACCCTCTTCTTGACTCACTTGCTTCTATATACTAGATACAGCTCTTTCCTAGATCTCCACATATGTGTCTAACTGTTGCTTCTCTGGCAAGACATCATCACCCCTTCCACTTTCAGTTAGTGTCCCCCAAGGTTCAGCCCTTGGCCCTCTGTTCTCTCTTTATACTTTATCTCTTGGCAAACTAATCAACTAATTTGGCCTCTAATATCATCTATATGCAGATGATACCAAAATCTACCTGTCTTCTCCTAATCTCTCTCCTTCTCTCCTGTCCCGTATTATCAATTGCTTGTCTGCTATTTCTTAATGGATCTCACAAGGCTACCTGAAACTTAATCTTTCTAAAACTGAACTCATTATCTTCCCTGAATTCTCTATCACCATTAACAACACGACTATCTCTCCTACTAACCATGCCCGATGCCTTGGGGTCATCCTGGACTCTAACCTTTCCTTTATCCCTCGCCAGATCATGCCGCTTGCACCTTAAGAACATCTCTCGCATCCGCCCATTCCTCACCCAAGACTCCACAAAAATTTTGGTTCATTCACTTATCATTTCCCGTCTTGACTACTGAAACACTTTTCACTCTGTGAAACCCTCCACTGGCTCCCAATTACCTTTAGAATTAAATTTAAAATCCTGGTACTAACATATAAGGCCCTTCATAACACTGTTCCTCCATACACTTCTGCCCTCATAAGCAAATACTCTCCTACTGGATCCTTACGTTGTTCCCACGGGCTAAGGCTCTCCTCCTCGGTTATTAGCCCTTCCTTTTCACATCTACAAGATTTCACTCGGGCTGCCCCATATCTCTGGAATCTACTTCAACTGAACCTTCAGCATTCACCCTCCCTTCCAACATTCAAGGAATATCTCATGCTTCAGAGAAGCATATCATCTTAGCTGCTAGAACTTCCTTGTCATTGATACAACCACCACACTACCTCTCACCCGTTCTCTGTGCCTTATGTTTGTCACCCCATTCCCTCAAGATTGTAAGCCGGGCTCTCTCTACCTAATGTATGGGTTTGTCTAAGTCTGTCAATTCTCGTCTTGTCATACCCCTTGAATATATGTATTGTATTAAGCACTACGTAAATTGCTGGCGCTATATAACTAAAAGGTAATAATAATTCTCTATCATTATCATCTCATGAGGATTTTGTGCATATATTCACTGAAGTTTTCTACTCCAATCTTTCAGACTTTCTAGTATTTATTCTAACTAATAATGCTCCCTAAAACCCAGTTATTCAGACTCCCCCCTAACACCTTCAACCTGCTACCTGAAGACACCATCCGCTGTTAACACCTTTCGGATCTCCACAACACCCACTTCTCCTAATTGTTCCTGCTATAATAACGTCAACCTTACTCAAGCAGTCCTTATCATAATAGATGGTTTGTTTGCACTTCTCCTTCTGTACCAGTGTGTCTTAATGGGTGTTAATCTTGTTATCCAATTTTATATTGTCCGTTTTAATGTTGTTAATTATCCATTATTGTGATAATGCCACAGAATCTGCTGGGGCCCTTCAAAATTGTAATGTCATTTTCTTCTTCTTATTCTTTGCTTGTTTTCACTGTGACAGAAACCTAATATATGTTAAACTTGGTCACACCTACAAAGTGACTATCCCTGCAACTTGCATTAACACAATTGCCAATAAATGTTTTAAATATAGGGGGAGTTGACTAAATATTTATTTTACTGATACTTTCAATAAATACATCAATTCATTAATGCAAACCAGATATTGGAAGCGTATTCCTTTTCTTTTTAGGCAGAAAGAAAGTTGTACTTTGAAATATACTTTACCTTTAATAAAATATATACACTATTCCTGTGTTTATCCTTTCTTGGAGTTTTTTTATTAAAACCCAAGGTGCTTTTTATTAAGTTTAAATTCGGTATAATATATAAGTTTGTATCACAAACACAGAGAAAGGCAGAATGTTTTTCATCTTCACATGAAAGCTTTAAAAGAAATGATTAAAGGACAGTTGGTCTATAATTCTGCTACAGGTAATGCTAGTGAAAGTCTGGCATTTTTTTCTCCCTACAGGAAAGCATATTCTGTATGGGGGTTTTGGGGGCTTCTTTTTTTTTACCTGGAATCTTCAACATGTGTTGTAGTACATACATTTAGCTTAAACATTCAGCACACCTATGTTACAGTACACAATGTAGCACTTTGTAAGCACACACAAGAATGCCAAAGAAACATAATACAGTATTATACAGTAATATAATGTCCAGAAGAATAACAAACTTTTTAGTCCTTTGAGGCACCCACTTTCGAAAATGTATATTTATTAGGCTTCCTATGCAATCAGCTGACCAAAGCAGTGGTTGTGTTACTTCTATTTGTTTGGTTTTCATATGGTGGGAAAAGTTGCACATGGGTCTGTGACTAATATGTAGCATTCTCTTCTCTGTAGAGAAAGTCTGTGTGTTTAGCTGTAAACCATAAGACATTGCAGTAAAAAGGAAATATTACCAGGGATGGATTTTCAATAAGAAAAAAATGGCAGTGAAATGTATGTATTTGTCTCCACTGTACAGCAGGACTACGGTTGTGCTGGGTAGTATGTGGACCTCGAAGGGAATATTTCAGAGAGACAGACTTCATTTGGTGAGTGATAGTTTCCTACTTCCTGTCATATGAATGACAGCCCTTTGTAGTCTCATGTTGCATTAAGTAAAGAGTGGAAGCTTCGCTATATGGACAAAAAGTATTGGGACACCAGATTATTACACCAACAGGGACTTTTATGACATTAATATGAAGTTGGTTCCCCCCTTTGCAGCTATAACAGTATTACGTTTGAACAGGTGAGGAAACGAGGATGCAGGGAATAGAGTATTAGTCTCTTTAGTGTGCTCAAAAGGTATGGACGACTCCTTGGTAGGAGAGGGACGCAGCGAGTACTCAGGCGACGGGCTCCAGGCGGGAGCACGCCGCTGCGGGCATCCTGGCGGCATGCTCCGGGTGGGACTACGACGAAGCGGGTACTCAGGTGACGCGCTCCAGACAGGACCATGACAAACAGCTTCCACTCTTTTGGGGAAGACTTTCCACAAGATTTTGTCATTTTTCTGTGGGAATTTTTGACCATTCATCTTTGGCTTTAAATACCGCCTGTATGCTGATGACACCCAGATCTATCTATCTATCCTCTCCTGATCTTTCTTTTTCTGTCTTAGATCGTATACCTATCGTGTCTCGCCCCCATCTCTACCTGGATGTCTGCACCTTTCCTGAAACTCAATCTCTCCAAAACTGAGCTTCTCATCTCCCTCCATTGCTAAGATCAGTTTGCCTCAATGTCAATGGTGCTATCTGCTTCCCATCTCCTCATGCCCGCTGTCTTGGTGTCACCCTTGACTCCCACCTTTCACTCATTCACACAATTCATCCACATAATTCATTAATTCTCTCTAATTGTCACTCTTTATTTCAATATTCTTAATACCCCCTTTCTTACTTTCTATCCCCCCTTTCTCACTATCTACCCCTTCTCCCTAACTCCTTCCTTTGTAGTTCACTTACCGAGCTGAAGTCCTATGGTGTAAGCGCGAGGCCTCTGTCTCTCTGCTCTGCCACAGTGCGCGCGGCTTCACTGCTGACCGCCGGCATATGACGTCTTATTCCGCGTGAAGTGCCAGCACCAGGAAGGAGGGCTTGTGCTCCCACCACTGCAGTCAGGGCAGTGCTGAGGCAGGTGGAGGCAGGGAGTAGAGGAGACAGAGGGGTGTCGAGTGGTTGTTGAAAACTCTTTCATGAGCGACCGCTCGGTTCCCCCCTCTATCTCCTGCGCCTGAGTGTCGTACGGTGTTTGGGGGGGATTCCTACAGCCCTAGGGGGGATTTCTTCATTATCGCCCCCCCCGATTTACTGGGGGGCTGTCCCCCGGTTCCTATGCCCAGACATGTACTGCATTAACGGTGTTGCCTCAGGGCCCCACGTAGTACTTTTATTACTAAATCCCTTGCAAAAGTATACACTAAAAGTGTAGCCCATCACGGTATCACAATTATGCAATTCACTAATCTAGAAAAGTGGCTTCCATAGGTGGGTACCAAAACTTAAAGGAATCCTACTAGACTAAAAATATCCAACAACTTGGTGTGTACTGGTCTCTTGATATATATTTGAAATGTGTTGCATATCCTTTACACTAGAGGTTTATTATTTTGTCATGAAGTGATTTATTCACTCTAGTGCTAGAGGGATCTGCATTTTAATGTAAAGATGAGAGAGGAAATTTCTGGGAGATTTAAAATGCTTCATTTTTATTAATTGGTCTTCATTTAAGTGTACTTTGTTCCAAGAAGGAAAATAATTTTCAAAGACTTGCATAGAATATGGTTGTTTAAAATAATACATTATTGAAGATATGATGGCTGTGTGTATTAACTCAAGTCTCAGTAGAGGAATAAGAGACTGAGGTCTTTCTGTATGAAATAGTTTGCCAAGAAGAGATGTTGTTTATCTTTTGGTAATTCCAAGCTTCTCAATTTCTTCTGCAAATGAGTTTCTTAACATGAGTGTTAGGATTAACAAAGATACACTCTATTAATCTGTTCATTACTAGTGGTTCTATATATATATCTTCAGAATGACAGTTCTGAAAGCCAGTACAGCAGAGTTTTGCTAATATCTGTTCAGTTATAATCATTATTTTAGGGTCTAGTCATTGGATATTTATTGACGATTTGGTCTCAAAGAACCTTTGCAGTTCACACCTCCAACCAGTATATGTCACCCTTTTTATAAACTGTTGCCTCATCCAAGATGGCTGCTGAAGCTGATGTATGTGTCTCCATCATGGACCCCAAGCAATAAGTGAGCCTTAATTCTGGAATATCATCCACTATTTAAAGTTACAGGGCCAAGCAATTGCCCAGGAAAGGAATCTAGTCCATGTTGATAGTTGTGACTTTACTTTTCTTGAGCTGTGCTGTTTGACCCCGTTTGTATATAAGCATTTCTTATTGCTGGCTGCCTTTACTTCTTCCCTGTGACTCGGATTAACCTTTTTAACCCAGTGAGACTCTCCTGCAATTTAAAGTCCTCTTTGGACACCATTGGCGGAGCGAATAAGATGTGAAAACCTGCAAATATACCGTATTTGCTCGATTATAAGACAAGGTGTTTTTCAGAGCAAATGCTCTGAAAAATACCCCTCATCTTATAATCAAAGTCGTCTTCTAATCAGACCTCAAATATCTGAAAAAATGTCTGCTGTGGCCAGGCTGCTTACTGGTGCTTTGGTCGGCGAGCACCGTCTCTTGTACTAGCAGCAGGAGAGCAGGAACCCAGCAGAGTCGTCACATGACTCTGCCCCCTTCCTTCCTCTGGTGGCGGGGCCAGAGAAGTTGCTCGCACAGCCAGCCTCATGCAGAAGTCTGTGAGTGAGAGATATACAGTTCAGGTAAGGAGTGGGGGAGGGTTTTTGAGCAAGTATGTGTGATCTCCAGAAATGCCTTTTAACCCCCTATATGCCCCGCTGCCCCATGATATGCATTTTAACCACTCTGGCATATAGGGGAATAAGGCATATCATGGGGAAGAGTGGCAAATAGGGGGATATCAGGCATTTCTGGGGGCAGAGTGGCAAGCCTGGAGGCAGATGTGGATTACTGGGGGGATCAGGTTAGCAAATTAAAGTCAGAAGGCTTGTTTTTCCCTCAGAAATCTCATGGTGCATGTAAATAAGGTTAACAATTATCACCTTTGCCTCTATATCCACATTATACATGGATCCCTTAAAAGTAATTGCCCGCTGTACAAGACCGCCTTTAGACAAAACTCGGGAAGAGGTGCAATAGCCTCATGGTTGTGATACTGGCTTAATAGCTGAGGTTTGAGGTAGCTAAGAAATACCATTATAACTTATGTAATGGTATTTCTTATTACATGATAATTTGGCTTTGCAATAACAAAAGATTTGTGAAAACCCCTGCTCAAACAAACTTACTATATCATTGGGTTAAATTACACAGTTGTAGGCCACATTAAAAAGACAGTTACTTGAACATCTTAAATGTTGGGGGTAATAATTTTATTCAAGAATGCAGATTGTGAGTATTAAGAGGATAGATTTTAAGCTTATCAGAACAGGTGAGTTATTAGTAAACATTTACAGTTAGAATACATAGTTTGACAAAGGTTAGGGATAAAAAAAGGAGACAATGTGGTGAGCGGTATTATGAAGGGCTCTGTAAGGGAGACAAGTTCAAGAGAGGACAAGAGGTCAGGAGCAGGAGAAGTACAGTAAATGGGGGTTATTATATACCAAACAAACTTAACCACCAGCACCATTCGTATGTTAAGAAGCCAACTCAAATTCCAGACCAACAGGATAACTGTTTCCGCCACATTAAATAATCTATATACTATTTGTTGTTTGGTGTTGACTGCTGCAGGCATCCTTTGTAGGGATGGGATGAGGTAAAGAGTTATAACTTCAGCACAGGGAATGAAAACTAATGGATATGCTATCTTGGCACCATAACCCAGTTATCACAGCTTCCCTCAGGTGAACTAATAACTAAACATTTTGAAACAGTTGCACTGATTGGCAAAAAGCACAAGCTATATGTAATATTCATAAATAACATTTGGTATGCTAAAAGCTGTGAAGGTGGAAGCTTTCCCTTTAAATATTTGGTTTCTTGGTCTAACAAATCTTTTGTAGTGATATTGGTATGAAAATGCCAACATGTTTATCCTGGAAACAGCTTTATTCCATACAGTCAGAAAATTCTGAAAAAAATCAATAAGCACATTTATTTTGCCCTTATCAATTCTTAGGGATAGTTTATGATCGGAGTCTTCACATTTCCATTTTCCTTTAGCATTCTGGGGAATTTGTTACTTTACACTACTGGATTTCCATTAGTACACTCTTATGATATGATATGTGGGAATTATTGGTGTTATTTAGACAATGGACTGTACTTAATGCTCCAGCATTATTTATTACTGTTATATAATTATTTGTGAGTATTTCAGCCATTGAAGTTTATTATGTGTTTCATATCTATCACTACAAGATACTGTTTCATTTTATGTTTTATGTATTTTACAAGAATAATATCCTTAGATATTCTTTTGATGTAATAAATAATAGTTTGTTTTTCATTTTGTTGGCATTTCTTTACAATGCAGCTATTAGGCTCTTTAGTATTTTCTAATTTCAGTTTGACTTAAAAGCAGTAAGGTAATATTGTAATATATGAACATGGCACATATCAGGCACTCTGTAACTAATAATTACATGCTATTTGTCATTTGTGAGTAAGCTATTTTTTATTTTTGTATTCATTTAAATAAATCTTTAAAAATATAAAATTAAGTGTTTTTCATAATTTTGAAGGCATGGGCTCACCTTAACCAAGTAAATAACAAAAAAAACACATTGATCTTTTGAAAGATTTCACTTTTTAACCCTTAACATTGTACTGCACTATAATATAGGAGCAGCTATGTACTTTGGGAGCGTGGTTACAACACCTGTGAGATCAGAGTGCCACACAAATTCAAAGCACAGCATCATACAGGTGCTGTTTGTATGACTGATGTTTCATCTAAAAAGAATGTCTAAATGTGACAGATGGGCAGACTCTTTAGGTTTTAAAACTTTAGAACCTGACACCCATAAAATCTAACTGTTCTTCTTGCAGTGTGATAGAAAAATAGATGGCTTCATGTGCCCAAGCAGCGCTCAGCCATTTATTTTTTAACTAATTCTGGTTGCAGAAGACAAGCCTCTTACAAGCTAAGATATGACATCCTGTGTATTAAAAGCACCCTTTCTTAGCATTTGTTGCTTACAGAGATGAGATAAACATATCGTCATAGAGAACACCATTCTCTTTATAGATTGGATATTTCATTTTAGTACAGCTGGGCCTACCCTAAAAAACGCAATATAAAAAAAATATATCTATAAATAATGAGATTATTTCCAACAATGCTGTTATCTAGTATGATTAAAAAGTGCTGCAGTAAAAGACGTTCTCATGTTGGTCTGTATGATCTGTATTCAAGAACAATTCAGACATTGTTATTTTTTATTTTAAAACAATCTGTCACATTTTCTGCTTTGTAAATGGTGAGGTCACTGATTCAGTGAGAAGTCTTTGTAGGCTGCATGTGTATAAGAGATGCTTAAAGAAACAGCAGACTCTCTACTTTACATAAGAAGTTTTATGTATAACACGCTAAATGGCATCATTTAGCATTATGATGTCAAACCTGAATGTCTACGATACCATCAAATCATAATGATTTCCATTCAACATAATATACATAGAACCAGTTAAATAATAATGCATGTTCTACATGTCATATGCGGAGATAAAGGTTTATTAACTACTAAGAGCTCTCTCTGAAGCTAAAGTGGTAGGTCCGGTCATGTGTGTGGGGGATTATTATTTTTGGATTTTTGCCTGAGCCTTTGAAGTTAATTTTTGTTATCTGTTGAAGCTGCTTTTTCTGTCCTGTTGCAAGATATTACACATCCAACTGAGGATCTGACGGCGCAAGTCAGTGCCATTTTTATTGTAACTGTCTTCTTACTAGAAGATTTATATACTTTATGCTGACCTGTTACACTATATTTGTATTGGGGGGGGGGGGTCATTTTTTCCGGAAACTGACATATACACTCACTGGCCACACTATTGGGTACACCTGTCCAATTGCTTATTAACACAAATAGCTAATCGGCTATTCACATGTCAGCAACTCAATGCATTTAGGCACAGATGCAACATGCTGAAGTTCAAATTGAGCATGAAAACGGGGAAGAAAGAGGATTAAAGTGACTTTGAACATGGCATGGTTGTTGGTGCCAGACTGGCTTGTCTGAGCATTTCAGAAACTGCTGATCTACTGGGATTTTCACGCACAACCATCTCTATGGTTTACAGACAATGGTCCGAAAAAGAGAAAATATCTTGTGTGGACAAAAATGCCCTGTTAAGGTCAGAGGTCAGAGGAGAATGGGCAGACTGGTTCGAGATGACAGAAAGGCAACAGTAACTCAAATAACCACTCCTTACAACCAAGGTATGCAGAATACTATCTCTTTGTGAAATCTGTTCCGATGTACGCCAACTAGGAGACCGGATGGCTGCCACGGAGGAAGATTCCCTGTCAATGGGGCTTCCCCTTCGCTCTGATTGTACGGCAAGACTCCAACACCTCATGGTCCGTCAAGCCACATGGTCCTCCTTTCCTGGAAGCCTTAGGCCTTCCCAAGATCACCGTCCCGGACTGGGATGACTCCTTCGTGGCCCCTCCACCTCTTTGGGACTCCTCTACTGATTGGTCTCCCAGATCGTGCTGGCACAAGCGTCAGAAGACACCACAACAGTAAATATTGCATTACTTTCTCTTGTCTTCACGTACTTTACCTATTCTTTTCACTCGCCCCACTTCTGGGGACCTCTACACGAACTGCCTACCTCCCGTCCTTCACGAACATGATGCTCCTCCAGATTCATAGCCACTATACGGCCACCTTATCGGGGATTGCTCCTGCGCTGTCCTTCACTGCGTCATATGGGTCACATTCATTCTTCGCACTTCCACCTACTCCTTCTCTCAAGTGGATCCCGCCTTGCTACGCGATCCCACCGTTTGCGAGGGCCCCTCCATACTGCTTCGCTACAGTGATGACTTTATTGGATCTCTTTTTTCCTTTTTCTTTTTTATTTGTGTCATTGCCGCCTCAACTTGGACCCCACACAACCTCTCTACCTATAGTATTCTCCTTCATCATTGCTCCAATGTGACTTTGCATCATTCTGCCTTACTTCCTCTGGTCATGGAGTACTATTTTGTATCCAGCCTAGACAGTATGATAAATGTTGTTTAGCTATGGCAGGGTACCTCAGTTGTACATATGTGATTCCTATATGTCCAGGGGTTTGCTATTTTATGAGGTGTTTTCTCTTTTTCACTTTTTTTTTTTTTACACCCTGTCGATGCGTGATAGGATACCTGTCAATCGCTACCACTGAATTGCTGTCACCATGCATACATTTACCGCTGATGGCTCTTTACATGTGGGCGTTCACATCCCAGACCCATGACTCTCTCACACATAGCACCCATTTTCCTTCCACGACTCTCTTGAAGGCCTCTTTCTCCTGCATAGGCCAGCATGACGCCGCTTCCGTCATCAAGCCTGTGGCCAATATCCTACACAAGTGCAGTGGTATATGCGCATTGCCTATAGTACACATGAACATCCTTAACACATGAGGGACATGCGCCATCCATCTAATGCCCCCTTCTCGCACCTTCCCCTCAAGACACTGATTGCCATTTCACGCCTTCCTATACACATTTTTGTAGCGGAGAGACGGCGGGCTCTGCGCTGGCCTCATTACACACCCACACGCATCTGCTTACTTACACTACTCTCTGCTACTCTTCACGTGCGCCCCCACCAGACCCCACCCACCTACCCTTACAGGATGGGCTGTGGTTCTTTGACCGCATGGTTGGTCCATTGGCTCACTACTGGATGCTTAGGAATCAGGCTACTGTTTTGCCCTAGTTGGAATTTTTTTGTTCATTTCTTCTATTTTATTTCATTGTTGCTCTCTTTTGCTTCTGTCCGGTGGAGACTACACTACTTTGCAATGTATCATCAGACAACTGTTATATTTGGACACCCATGGCTCATGACTTACTGAATGTTACTTCCCTTAATGTTAGGGGGGCTTAATAAACCACAGCAAAGCTCTAAATTGCTATATATATTACGCTCTCTGAAGACCCATATCACCTTTAGGAGACAACCTAAATTAACTAATCACATCTATCACACTGCTTACTTTGCTAGCTCTCCCTCTTCTAAAACTAAGGGGGTGGCAATTTTGATTCACAAATCGGTCCATTTTCAGTGCACAGACATTTGGAAGGATCTGGAGGGCCGCTATTTGTTAATGAAGGGATTCCTGGGTCCCCAAAAGATTACTTTTGCCAATGTCTATGCCCCTAATAGGGATCAGGTTCCTTTTCTGACAAAACTCCTATCTAAATTGGCTACCTACCAGGAGGGCTTAACCATCTTTGGAGGAGATCTGAACATGGTTTTGGACCCAAAGCTTGATTGCTGTGTTGGGAAATCTCACATACCTTACGTTAAGATTAAAAGAGTTAAGCGCATGTTATTGTTTAATCAATTGGCAGACTCCTGGAGATCTCAACACCCTACTACGACTACACGTTTTACTCCCCACTACACAACGGATATACACGGATTGATGCTATCTTTATATCGCATCATCAACTTTCATACTTACAATCCTCTTCGATTGGTACCTGTACTTTGGGGGACCATTCACCTGTGCATATGTCGCTTCGTCTCTCTCCCTTCGTCTCTCTCCCTAAGCACTTTAATTGGCGCCTCAATGAGAATCTGTTAGGTAACCCGCAGTACGTTACTGAATTTTCTGAGCACCTACAACGTTATTTTAATGACAATGCTCATGAGGACACTCCTATTCAAACTCTTTGGGAGGCCCATAAGGCTGTTATTAGAGGTCGGTTTATTAGCCAATTGGATCTCTTAGGTTAGGCGCTAAATTGAAATGTATTAGCCAGGCGTCCATGGTCGATCTTTCACATCAAATTGCAGAACTTGAATTACAACATAAATTTACTCTGGCCCCCAACCTCCTGGACCAACTTAAAACCCTATGGGCCCACCTATCCGCTTTGCTTGACACCCGGATTAAGAGGAATTTTCTCCTTACCAAGAGCAAATTTTTTGAGTTTGGGGATTCTGGCAAAGATCCTGGCGACTAGACTCCAGCCCTTTATCCCCTCTCTTAACCATAGGGATCAGGTCGGGTTCGTCCCCGGGCGGGAAGCTCGGGTGGTTAATGTGGTTAAAATCATTAATTTACTCGCTTTGAACCATCATCGCAGACTCCCCCTTTTGCTTGTCTATGGACGCCGAAAAGGCATTCGACAGAGTATCTTGGCCTTTTCGTTTTGACTTCTCTCCGCCTTGGGCCTAGGTCCATGCTTTGTACAGACGATTAAAGCTATGTATACCAACTCCTCTGCTTACATTCGTATTAATGGGACTCTGTCTGAGAGGATAATTCTTTCCAATGGTACCCGACAGGGCTGCCCCCTGTCTCCATTATTATTTATTCTCATGTTGGAGCCACTAGTGAACGCTTTGCGGGACAACCCACTTATTAAAGAGATTCGGGGATACGGAACACAAATTGGCCATATATGCTGACGATATGATGTGCTCGGTCACGGACCCGCTGATCTCTGTCCCACAAATTGTATCAGAATTGGATACCTTTCACTCCCTAACCAACTATAAAATTAACATTCAAAAATCTGAGATCCTAGGAATTCATATAGATCCCTCTCACCTCTCTCTTCTCTCCCGTGACTATCCCTTCTGCTGGACTGACGACTCTCTCACCTACTTGGGTGTCCAAATAACGGCCGACCCTTTGGACCTCTACGCTAAAAACTTTCTACCTCTCCTTTCTACGATTGCCACGGACCTGATCCGCTGGTCATACACCCATGTCTCCTGGTTCGGACGCAATTAAAATGAATGTCTTACCTCTACTGCTCTATCTTATACAAGCCCTTCCTATTTTTATTCCTCGAGCTTTCTTTTGGGGCTGCCGTCGGATTTTCTTATCTCGTCCTAAGTTGGCAGGGGATATGGGCCTCCCCGATATAGAGGGCTATTGGGTGGCCTCACATTTGCAGAGGATGGTAGAATGGACACATGGGGAGGACAGCCAATGGGTTCATATAGAGGGTTCTTTATTCTCTCAACACATTGCAGTTATTTCTTACCCCACTGTTGCCCCGACACGTATCCTACGGAAATCCCAGACTAACCACCATCTTATTGGCCCTCCTGGCCCCATGATTCCGATTTCGCACAATCCGGAGTTCCCCTTGCCTGATGGCGAGAAAGCCCTCACACATAGCTGCTCGATCTCCAGTAGACTCCAGGTGTCTGCCTATAAACGCGCTGGTATAGGGTCCCTGCAACTATACACATTTTTTCTGCTCATGTCTCACCTGCCTGCTGGAGGTGTGGATCTTCTAGGGGTACTTTTCTTCATTTGTGGTGGGACTGCCCTCTAATTAAGCCTTACTGGTCCACTATTCTTCATATAATTCATATGTGGGTGACACTGACATTCCATTCAACCCAGCCAGTGTTCTGCTCCATATTCACAACGCACCTATGTCCTCCTACAAACGCTCTCTCACCATGCAGTTACTCAGCGCTGCTAAAGCAGTTATACTGGGACGCATGGAATAGCCTCCCAGTGGAAGTGGTAGATGTTAATACAGTAAAGTCATTTAAGCAAGCATGGGATAGGCATAATGCCAAGCTAGATATAGGATAAGGGCAAGTACTAAAGGAGAGTACTCAGAGGTTGGGCAGACTGGATGGGCCTTCTGGTTCTTATCTGCCGTCACTTTCTATGTTTCTATACCTCGGTTTTGGAGATGCACGGAAACACCACCCCTCTCTGCCTGGCTGTCTCGTGTCAACTTTATTCACCAGATGGAGGAGCTAGTTATGTACTCTAGGGGCCTTGACTATAAACATCGTCTCAAATGGCTCCCATGGCAATCCATTATATCCTCGGCATTTCCCAACTTTATGTCTGGCGATACCATTATTGCATAAACACAGTAACGAGCCTCCTGATATGATATTTTGCTTCTTGTCTGATATCGCACTCACACGCTTTCTCTATACATTGGGTTTCTTTTTTATTTCTGCTTCTCCGCCGGACTGGACTTATGGTCCATGTTTTATGTTCTTTTAGTTGTTCTATCTATACCATTCAGGATACCCCTGATTATAGGTACTCTCAGGAATGTTGCGACGCTACATTGATTGGCAATTCTTTTGTACTGCTGTCTGATGTATTTCGTACTGTTTCTTTTTCCACTCACATTGGTGGAGTCACTCTGAAGCGTGGCTGCATACTTTTGTTACCGTATGATTTTGTGGATTGTTTGTTTCACCGCACAATGTTCAATGTTTCACGCCTGTGACATTACGTGCCCTACCTTATTCATTGTACACCTCTTTACGATCAACTCTCTCCAACTTGTGTACTTGCAATTTGATGTATGCTTTGTATATCCTTTTAATAAACTGAGATTTGTGAAACTCCCCTCACATTTTTTAAATATTTTATTACCGTATTTATCGGCGTATAACACGCACTTTTATATCTAAAAAAATAAGTTTAAACCCTACCTGCGTGTTATACGCCGATAACTTTCTGTGCTGCACGATCTGCAGCCGCGTCTCCCGCACTTCCGGTTCCGGCGAGGGTGCGTGTTATACGCCGGTGCGTGTAATACGCCGGTAAGTACAGTATATGTTTTCATGTGACAACACTAAAGAAATTACACTCTCCTACAATGTAAAGTAGTGAGTGTAAAGCCTGTATAGTGTAAATTTGCTGTCCCCTCAAATATAATCACCAAAAATGAACAAACTACCAAAAATGGTAGAGATACGTGCACTGTACATATATAAACACCAAAACCTAATGTAAGGAGAGCACATAAGGAGAAACAAGTATATACAAAGTAAATCTTTATTAGACAATACGATTGAAATACATATAAAAAAATATATATAATAAAAAAGCATCTTGGCACCAAAACACATATAGGAAGGTACCTATGAACCAGGGCACAGGACTACAGGAACTAGGTATAACTCAACACACAGCCATTAATGTCTAAACCTTGGCAACAAAATGAGTACACCCATAGGTGGAAATGTCAAAATTGGGCCCAAAGTGTCAATATTTTGTGTGGCCACCATTGTTTTCCAGCACTGCCTTAACCCTTCTTCTCTTGCTTTAAATGGTATTTTATAACAATATAATGTGTATTTGCCATGCACATATATATATCTGCTTCTTTTAATCACACTTTTATCCAATATCTTTTGATGCCTATTTCCTGCTTTGAGCTAGGTTTAATCCCCATTGGAAATCTATAAAACCAAAAAAGCCCTCTAGATTTGCAAACCATTTGGATAAGGTTTTTATACATGCAAAATGTCATCTGTTGAAGCATCATAAGTTGTTATGTCAACCTATCTGTCCTAAATGTCAGATATTTCAATAAAAGCCTGTGAAAACCACAGAAGTTGAAAGCACACTTTACTTTAATCTTAAAGACAGATCTCACCATGTCATTCATTATTAAAATGTAAGCGAGGTGTTTAAGAGTAAAACATTCAATACGATAAAACACTTGTGTAACTCTGTTATCAGTTTTATTTGCACATTACTAACTCTAGATTTCTCTCAACATCAAACTGTTCTTTTGAATGTACATTTGGTTCAATGAGAGGGGCAGCAAACTCTTTATAATCAGCCTGTAAGTTTTTAATAATTAGATCAAGCTGTCAAACCCTGTCTGATCACATTCCTTTACAACTTGGTTAAATCAACCCTCCAGTATGTGGAAGATTTAAATCATTCTAATGTTTGATCAACCTGTTTGATATAGACATGATTACATTAAATTATCTTCAAAGGGAAACTCTTAACTAACTTTTAGCATGACTAAATTTATATATCAAAATTGCGACAAAGGCGGCCAAACTGGCATCAGTTAATCAATGTTCTCTCCTGTCTTCTCACTTCCCCATAACAAGGTTGCCTGAATCAACCAGCAACTAAAAATAGAGAAGGGAGAATTGAATTATTGAGGAAAAATATTCTTGCAGATCAGAAAGTAAAAATGGCTGCCCAATGGTAACATATAGGCTAAATTGTATAATATAATACATATCTACCATTGCTTTGATGAAATAATAAGACTGTTGTAGATTAGGTAAATTAGGTAGATTAGGTAAATGATTAGTAGCATTGTCTTAGAGATAGAGAACAGAAAGTTGTTATAAATGGTAAATTTTCAAGCTGGTCAAAAGTGGTAAATAGTGTCCCTCAGGGTTCTGTTCTGAGACCAATTTTATTCAACATATTTATAAATGACCTGGCAGTAGGCGTTGAAAGTTATGTTTCTGTGTTTGCAGATGACACTAAACTAGGTAAAGTAATACAGGACGAGCGGGATATTACAGTGCTGCAGAGGGGCCTAGATAGACTGGAGGACTGGGCACACAAACGGCAGATGAAATTCAATGTAGATAAATGTAAAGTTATGCACTTCGGGGTACGGAACGCACAAGCAACCTACACCCTAAATGGTAGTGAATTAGGGATACCAACAAATGAGAAGGATTTGGGAATTGTTATAGACAACAAACTAGGCAACAATGTGCAATGTCAGTCTGCAGTTGCTAAGGCCAGTAAGGTATTGTCATGTATAAAAAGGGGCATCAAGTCGCGGGATAAAAATATAATTTTGCCTCTGTATAAATCAATGGTAAGGCCGCACCTTGAATATGCTGTGCAATTTTGGGCACCTATTCTAAAGAAGGATATCATAGCACTAGAAATGGTGCAGAGGCGGGCTACAAAATTAATAAAAGGAATGGAGCACTATAGTTATGAAGAAAGGTTAACAAATTTAAATCTGTTTAGTTTAGAAAAACGGCGCCTCAGAAGGGATATGATAGCATTATATAGCATTATATAAATACAAACCATTGTGTGGAAATCTGTTCATAAACAGGACTATGCATAGGACACGTGGTCACGCGTTTAGACTGGAAGAAAGGAGATTTAGTCTAAGGCAGAGGAAAGGGTTTTTTACAGTAAGGACAATAAGGATGTGGAATTCTCTGCCTGCAGAGGTAGTTTTATGGGAGTCTGTACAGATGGGGAAACAGCTTATTGATCCAAGAAGAAATCTGACTGCCATTTTGGGGTCAAGAAGGAATTTTTTCCCCTGGTTAGTGCAAAATTGGAAAGAGCGAAACTGGGGTTTTTTTGCCTTCTTTTGGATCAACAAACAAATTAACAGATATAGGAAAGGCTGAACTTGATGGCCGCATGTCTTTTTTCAGCCTATATAACTATGTAACTATGTGTAGGGATATAACAATGGATTGTGTTGTGTAAAGAAGGTTATGCATGATGTGATTAATGTTTATGTGGTATCTGAGAGAGAGACTTGTGCATTTGTATTCGTACAAATAGCAAACGTACAAAATTTTGGTAAATTTGGCAATTAATACCGAAACAAGGCCAGAAACCCATCACAAATCGGATGAATTTTCATCTAACACTCACACTCTCAATTACTCTCGTACATGCTCTCCCATACTTTCTAAATGTTTGCCTACCTTTTCTGTCAACCTTTCCTGCTTCTTCTTTCTCTTCTCTATTCTATCTTCAATCTTAATCTTCTTTCTCCATCTGCATCTCTTTGGACATAACCCTCCTACTTCTGCCAAAATGGGACGCTGCAGTAACGTCTTCCCCAATCCTCCAATCTGGGAAAAAAGACGTCACCAAAAGCGGCAACAGAGGGCAATATGGCAGTGCTTGCAGTGATGTCCTTCCGGATCCTCCAATCGGAGGAGGGGAGGTCACTGCAAGCACCGCCATATTGCCCTCAGTTCACATTAGGGCAAAATGATGGTGTCTGCGGTAATGTCCTCTTCTCTTATTGGAGGATCGGGGAGATCAAGCCACCGCCGCCCACCATATTGGCCTCATTTCACATGAGGGCTATATGGCGGGACTTGCAGTGACGTCCTCTCCCCCAATTGGAGGATTGGGGAGGACGTCACCTCAGAGCTACAATTTTGGTGGAACTTGCAGGTTTATGTTCGCGGAAAGGAAGTCATGGCAATAATAAGAAAAAAAGAATGGAGAAGATGCAGAAAAATTGCAGAAACGGTCTGCAGAGAAGTTAGGGAAACATTTAGAGAGCATGAGAGAGTGAGAATGCATGAGAGTGATTGTGAGCAGTGGGCAACGAATTTTGTTTCCGGATTAAAAATGTACGGCATTTGTATTTGAAGAATGTAGCCACTATTAGAAAAAATAAACATATTTATACATCCTTAAGATGTTTATTTCCAAGTAGGTGTATTTAAAAGATACAAATAAAATGGTTTCCAGTATAATGTTTTTTTAAGGATTGAGTAAATATAAAATAAGTTTTGTTTTTTTTCGAATTTGTGAATAATGATTTCTTCGAGCTTGAATAAAAAAGAGACTTCAAAAGAGGTTATCCAGTTATTTTAGATAACGTACAAGCAACTTCCTTCCTAAACAAGATAACAAAATATTTTATGGTGCTGATAAGGAGCAGCTTGCCATCTAGATAACATTTTATTTGTTGTTTTTTTTTCCCTGTAAGAGGGCTTTATGGTTTAGGATTATTTTCTGCCACTGTTTAGAGGGAAGAAGGCAGTTACATTTTTTCCATTATCTTACTTTGTAGGAAGTGAAAATGTTAGGATTCGGATTAATCCCTTAGTAAAGGTCTCTCATCTTGTGGTTTTCTATGTCTATGGTATTGTTTCCAAAGTGGGCCTTCACTTACCAACATTTTATTTCCTTTCTCTGGAAACTGTGAGGACACATGTTGCGGTATATGGGTTCACCTGGATTGAGGATCACATAATATTACGTGTCACCCACAATATGAGGCAGTACTTTATCATAGGAAATGCCAAGTAAAAAAATCCTTGTTGCCACTTCTTTTACACTAACTGTAGTGCCTTTTTATGAGATGTTTAACTTTTACTGTATTCACACAAATTATAGGCCTTTTGAGTACAGAAACGGCTTTCTTTAAATCTCATTTTTATTCTTCAAATGATTGCTAGATAATGTGCTTGAGCTAAGAAAGCAAGGTCAGGAAGAAGCAGCTATGTAAACTCTTACATCTGGCTCTTTCAGAATAGAGATGCTATCTGAGATAGCAGTACGGTATGCTATGACCTTTTGGCATTAGGATCTGTACACAGAACGTTGAAATAAGTATCTGGTGAATTTGCATGAGGGTCATATAAAAAGATATATGGTAAATTTGTCTGAGGAAAAACAGAGTAAGAGACCACAAGCAGAACACAATAGCTGGGTTTAAACTGAACCTTGTAAACTACTCAGTTGAAATCAGACTAGGCTGACCTCATCAGGGGTGGGCTGATCCAGGGATCTTGGAGGGGGGTACAATTGGCCATGGGCCAGTCCAAATTCTTTAAGCAGGGCCAGTGAAATACTTTACAGGGGGCTTTTGGATGGGGGTGCTCAGCTGGTTCACATAACATTAAGCTAGTAAGCATGGAAACATAGCATTTGACAGCAAGAAAGAACCATTTGGGCCGTCAAGTCTGCCAATATTTCCTGATGTAAAGACTCAGGTCTTAATCAGTCCTAGGTGTTGTCTTAGACTCAGGATAGCTTTATACCTATCCCATGCATGTTTATATTTCCTTACTGGATTAGCCTCTACCACCTTCCATTTAATTACCTCTCACTAAAGTAAAACTTTCTTAAGCAGAAATGACACCAGGCAACAGACACAGAAAGGATTAGTGTGCTGCAATTATGCAAATTGTGTGTGTATTACATAATGGAAGGGGTCAAAGGGCCACTTTGCTGTACTTACCATGACCCAGAAGATACCAGCCTGCTACTTCTGGAGCCATCTTAGATTCGGCAAGGGGTCCGTACATGGACCAATGCGTGCCAGAAGGTGAAGGTCATTTCCAGGTGCGCATAGCAGTGAGGTAGATAGCTGACTGCTAAGGCACAAGTAGTGTACGGGAGGCAATAAGTAGTGACAGTGGCATTTCTCATGGGGTTAGTTAATGGAAATTGTTAAGATAGACTTTAGAACAGAAAGAATAAAAAGACAACCACAAGACAGAAAAAATATTTTAATAAAAGGCAGAGCAACTAGACTTGTGCATTCGTCTTCGGGCGAACATGAAAACAAACACAAAGAGTGCGTTTTTATGTTCATCCCGGGGAAACGAAGAAGCGAAGATAGCGGCGGTAAAACGTACATGAAGATGAAAACACACAATGCAAAGAGTCTTTGTCTACTAATCTCCCTGGTCCCTTCCCCATCTAGCCTACCTTATTTCCGCAGCATCGCAGGGGTTGACGGAAGCAGAAATCTGTAGGTTCGCAGTCAGGGGTTAAGGGGCCGTGCAAATGACTCGATTGATATTGATAGATGCCAGAGGAGAACCCTGCAGGCGAACAATAGGCTCACTCACACAGCCTTTTTAACTCCTGATGGCTAACCTATGGATTTCTGCTCCCCTTAACCCCTGCAATGCTGCGGAGATAAGGTCTGCTTGTGTGAATGTTAGTGTGTGTGACTGTGTGTGTCTAGGTATATTAGTGTGTGTCATTTGCAAGGTGGCAAACTGGGGCTTGAGCGGCCTTAAAGACCCTGAAGCATTTGATATGTTGCCTGTCTTTTCATTGTAAGCACTGGTGACCTCTGTGACCCCTTCTACCTGTCTCCTCATACTGGTTCACAATTTCTAAAAATTTTTGAATCGGAACAGGAAGACAGGCAGTGAACCCGAGGCTGCCCGCACTGTGTGTGCGCAGCTAGAGGGGAAGCTGCAGGAGCGGTAAAAAGTAAGCGGGGGCGGGATGTATGTATGTGTTTCCATGTGTGTGTATATATATATATATATATATATACTTGCATGTGTACTTTTTCCTAAAGGCATTTACTTTTTAATATATACGGTTTTCTTGTAACAGAGCCCAAAGATTCCACAAAGGTCACAAGTTCTAAAAAGATGTCCAAGCCAATTATAAACAAGGTCATATATGAGTCATAAACTCTATGTTAATGATCTTCTTTACTTGGTTAACACAAAGATGAAAACGCAAGCCCTGGGCTAAGGAATTCATTTCTGTCCTGTAAAATGCAATTAAACACGGCGTGCATTTTACTTCGATTTTTCATCCTTCAAAGTACCCATATTATATTAATCAAATATTGTGATTTATGTCTCTTAAAACATGAGAAATAGATTAATCTATGTCGCTGCAGATTGCTTGCAGCAAAACTCACCAGCAACTTCTCCTAATGCAATATATTCATAATCCAGTAAAACTCATCTAAAAGTGCCGCCAGGGAAATTTAACATGCAGCAGCGGCTGAATTGTTTGAGAAGTTTAATCTTTGAAATGTGACATAGTTACATAGAGAGTACTGTGTAAACATTAAACGGCTTGCAGAGGAGTAAGATTTTCCCATGTGCCTCTATCTGGACAAATTGTATTCTGTCTCCATCACGAATATCTAAAATAGACATTTTAAATTCTTCTGTGATCAAACTGATATATACCACTAGCGGTTTATGATCCTTATCTCTGTAATAGGGTATATATTAGAACTGTAGTCATGCTGATAAAAGCACCGGTCATTAACACCAGCATACTGCAAACCGAAATACTTCATGCTAAAATACACATGAATTGTGATTGCATTGAAACATAGGGAGTAATCTTCATAGGTTAAATTCTAACCTCCAGATGTATTTTTCATGTTATTTTATTCATCAGATCTATCCTTTAAAGTAGAAGAGAATATTTTTCCATATGAATGATAACTTTCAATATTTTTACTTTCATTGAATAAAGGGACATAGGGGAAGCATCTTGTTGCCCTGTGGATCCTAAATCACAAAGCGTAGACAGAACACTAGTCAAATTATGTTTAATTCCCTGTCTGTTGATAATAAAATGGTGAGAAAGACCAATATGGCATGCACAATTGGGAGACTTTTTTTTCATTAAACTCTTGTCAAGTTTTGTTAAACAATGCTAGAGCAACTCGCTATATATAAAGCAACTCCCAACTTACGTGAGTTTCCTTAACCCTTTAAGGACAGAGATGTTTTCTCTTTTTGTACCCTTCGTGACCAAGGATTTTTGTTGTTTTTTTCAACATTTTTGTGGTTTTCATTAGATACCACTCTTTTGATCATATCATCCAATTTATTAAAACAAAAATAATAAAATATGGTGAAAAGTTCAAAAAAATCTTTTACTCTTTTACTAATAAAAAAAGGTATATAAATTCTAACATTTGTCTTGAGTATCCAATGTTTTTTTAAACCTTGTAATCCTGCCCCCATGTCCTATTTTGAACATATTTAAAGATGGCAAATTCAATTTACCCGGATCATAGCCACATATTTTTGAACACAAGACACCCAGGGTATTTCACATGCTAGTAATTTTACTCTTTCCATGCACTATTTTTACCACCTGCCTTTGCCAACATTTGTGGTATTATTTTTTTTGTGTTTTCAGGTATGAATTTATAGCTGGTATATGTCACTTCCAAACAACACCCCAATATGTTCAGCAACATCTGCCAAGTATAGTGATATCATCCATGTATGGGTTTGTCGGGTTGTTGGGGGGCTAAAATGCCACATATATAGGAGGTACGCATTTTGTTTAAAAATTTACAACTGGCAACCTGCACCCATGTCTTATTTGGGACATCTTTGAACTCGACCAATTCAATTTACCCCACCAAACCTGTCAGCACCCGGGCAAGCAGGTCAGGTAGGAGCCTAATTGCAGGGGATACTAGGGAGTCTGTCTGTACTCCTTGATGCATCTTGGTAGGTCGGTAGGTAGGTACAGACAGGCACATAACAGATCAAAAAGCTGGATGGTAGCGAGACAGGGAAACTCTAGCAAGGACAGGGGAAAAATAGCAAGCACAGGGGAAACCAGAGTGAGTGGCACACGGCTTGGAAGCCCTCCAGCAGAGTATACGGCTTGGAAGCCCCCCAGACAGGACACGTGGCATGGAAGGCCACTGGCAGGGCGGAGGGCAGGAAGCCCACTGGCAGGACGGAGGGCAGGAAGCCCACTAGCAGGGCGGAGGGCAGGAAGCCCACTGGCAGGGCGGAGGGCAGGAAGCCCACTGGCAGGACGGAGGGCAGGAAACCCACTGGCAGGACGGAGGGCAGGAAGCCCATTGGCAGGTCAGACGGCTGGAAGGAACAGGTACAGAGCCACAGCAATAGGTTGCTAACACTGTAATGCAAAGGCCCTGGCTGAAAGGCAGAGCAGGTATATAAAGGCTCGGCTCCACCAGGTAACAAGGCTGATAAGTAATTAGTTCTGAGTGCTCCAAAGAGGGAAGGGTGGCCACTAGTGATTGCAGAAGAACATTAGAGTAAAGAATTATTGCTTAATCCAGGCTTAGTAGGGTGGTGCCTGACAAAACTATACATTTTTGAAAACTAGACAACCCATGGGTATTTCCAATGCTAGTATTTTAACTCTTTCCATTATACAGTGGTATTTTACAAAAATACAGTACTTTTTTCATTTTTAATGTTTTTGGACTTTTTTTAGTAGAAGCATTATTAAACACTCATGTACAGACACCAGACAAGCCAGAAGGCTTGTTTTTTCCTCAGAAATCACCATGATTTCTCGTGCTACCCCAAGCCTCTATGAATCTATGAGGGCACTATGGCATATCTAGGGGGGTATAAGGCATATAGGGTATATAAAGGCATATGTGGGGAGGGCGGAGTGGCATATCTGGGAGGCATGTGGCATATCTGGGGGTATGTGGCATATCTGGGAGGCAAGCCTGGGCTCAAATGTGAATAACTGGGGGGGCAGGTTGGGAAATAAAAACAAGAAATGCCTTTTTATCAAAGTTTTTTTTTATTCTGCTGTTTGTTTATTACATTATTTTAAATAAATGAAAAAATGTATTTATTTTTTTATCCGATTATTCAAAAAAATAATCAGCCAACTAATCGATTATGAAAATAATCGTTACTTGCAGCTCTAATCAAAACCATCTAATGGTAACAGTGCATTAAATTTAGCATAACAAATGTATGAATTTGTGTGGCTGCATTGCAGAAAAGCTGTTAATTTTAAGGAGAAAAAATGTTAAGTCCTATTGGAATAAAAACATCAGAATGAATGGAAGAGAAGCAAAATTATTCTCTTCTGAGAAAAAAACAAGATTGAAAGAAGTTAATTGTAACAAACCTTGGATTTTGGAAACATGACTTATATTGAATGGACTAGCTAGATAAAAAAATCAGGAGTGGCACCAGTATAGCCCAAGACTTAACTGGATATAACAATCACCCTATATATTGTGAGGAACCACCCAATGAATTCAAAATAATATTATATGGATAAGCATAAGAAAAACTACATTTAATTGACAAGCCGATTTGTACTAACATGCAAAATATTTCATAAAAATAATGAATAAATAAAGGTTTGAAATCAAATTACTAAAACTAAAATCAAAATTGAGAAAATTAACAACTTTAAAAAAGCTGGAGTAAAATATTTTTAAGAAGGTAAGCAGGATACAAGAGAAATTCTTACTGGTTGTTACATAAACATTTCAATCACTGATCTCTTTTATACTCTCCTGCTATGAAAAACTGTAATGAACAATAATGACAATAAGTTACTGAAATGTTAAAGCATATTACAAGGCACCAGAGAAATCCTACAGAATCCCAGGCTTGAAAATACTGATTTGCTCATCTATAAATTCATTCATCTATCTGTATAAGCACTACTAATTTTGAATATTATTTTATAAACTGGGTAGTCAAATGAATTTGATGGGAATCACTTATTATACCTTATCTACACAAATACATCTATTATCTTTTACTTATTAAATGGCAACAAATTATGCAGCGCTGTACAATTTAAGTAAGGCAGTTAACACACATAACAAATATACATTAATACATACAGTGTCCCATTAGAACCAGAGCTGAAGTGGTAAACATTTCAACTACGCTTCCAAGCAACGGTATATGATTATATATCAGGGGTGTAAGTATTTTTTCTTTAGCTTGGAAGAATAACCAAGTAAAAAATAGCTCTCCGAGTAAGCTTAATGTCATAACCATATCCAAGGAGGTAATTAGTCATTTTGTCAGTTTCAATCTGACAAGGATGTGGATCACTACAGATGCCAGAGAGCGTACGGAACTGTTAGACATACAAGCTGTTGAGTACATTTGAAGGATGGAAGGTGTATTTGCACAATAACGTGTTAAAAACCTTGTACATGAAGTTCATTCACCATAAAGTATATGTTCTATTTACATCTTAAAGGTTAATCGTGTTGTCATGTATTATACGATCTTCCACGATGCCACTAGTCAACACCAAGACAGTAATATAATTTAAGAATCCAATAAACCTAAAGAAAAAGTGACATTTCAACGGTTGTACAATGTGAATCGCAATGCCCTTAGGTCATGGATGTCAAACCTGTGTCAACACGATGCTTCAAGAGAAAGCATAGCAAGTATCCTGTCAAGATAATGCACCTAATACACCAAATCTGACGTCCTTCCTCTTGACAAATGGATCCTGGTGAAAATGTTTTTGTTGTCCTTACCTATCCAACCAGTGGTAAGATAAGCTGTGTCGTCACCTTAACCAATACCATGACAGAATAGTTAGATCTGTGAAAGCAAACAATATTGTTTTGCTAGTGGCAAGTCAAAACGGAAATAGGTTTAATTAAATCCATGGATACACTCATTTGAAATCCATTTAATATTAAAAGACATTTTAAACATTAGGCAAGTAATGTCAATTTCTTTTTTTTAGTTCCAGCTGTATCTTTAAATATTTTATTTCAATCACTGTGCAATGTTATCAGCTTATAACCTACAATACCCTCAAGTCATTGGGTACCCATTACAAATATAATAAAAATAAAACCAAAGCTGGAATAAAAAACAGGAGTACTATATGTACTAATATAGCTGGAATAATTTGTTAGCAGGTGGGTGCTGCTCCATATAGAATATACTCGGTAAAAACATAGCAAGAAAAGCATAGACACTTTTGCAATATGAACTAAGCAAAATCACTAGAATAAAAGACTCCAGGGTCTATTTTGTGTATTTGAATGTTATGTAGATGTTGCTCACAAACACAGACAAGCATCGGAACATAACTTCTTTATTTTTCTTTATTAACCACATGCACCAGATATATATACACCAGAGACCTAACACAACAGAACAAGTGCACATTTCCATTATGCTGCCATCTACTGGCAAAACAGACTGCATAATACCCCAAAACATAACAGTCTAATTAAAGGTGAATCACTTTTGATAAACGTGTTAAGTGTTAAACATTAATTTTATTACAGAGAAGTGCCTTTAACGTTTCCTGTGCTTTCATAAACACTATGGTTACATCTAAGGAGATCAGCTAGAGTCCATAAGTAGAGTCCATAGGGGCTTCATTGGCATCTTTGATTTTTAGCTAAATTTGCTGTAGATTCCTTTGCAGTTCAGTTATACTCTCGAAGGTCTTTCCATTGTAGACATGGTCCCTGCTGCTGATAGATTTGGTGCTGTAGGTTCACCCAAGCTGTATCCTGGTTCCATACCACCATACCATCGGCAATCCAGAATTGGCTGTCAGGAGGCTGCCTGTTCATAGCTCTTTCTTGCATAAGCAGGCAGACAGGCTACATCAGGGAACATGAGGCTTCATATTAAATATCTGTTTATTATAATACACTTATTTAATGTAGATTAAAATGGATTTTTTATGAATTTTGCAAATTTGTTTCCTTTTGCGATTGGGGGAACACGTGCGCATGTGCTCCTATGTAGGAGCCTCCACTGCTAAGAAGTTAAGAAGCTATGTAAGGCCCTCTTCATTGCACCAATGGCAATTCTGTAGTTTTACTGAATGCATTGTGTAGGTCAATATGGCGGTGTCACTCGTAAACCTGCTGACCTAGTAAATACCCTTGGAAAATGGGTATCAAAAATCCTTCTTATATGATATTACAGGGCAAAAAAGTACTGGAAATAAAGCATAGAACTAAAGCCCACGGATTAGTATGATAATATGATTAACATGCAACTGTCAGCATAAAATGATTCCATATAATGTAGAAAAGTCATTTTTAATTAGAATTTGTATTTATATTGTTTAGCAGAACACCTGGCTGGTGTGATATTTTCCCTTAAGATCCATTTCTGAAATTCTCGTGTGCTTCTTAGAAAAAATCTAAACATCTCAAAGCACAGGCATACCAGAAACAATTTTGACAATTTAATTAAGATGTTGCTTAGGCCGGTTGCATAAAGTATGCAAACAAAGTACAATCAAACTTTACAGGGGCAGATGAGGTACTGGGAATAGGGAAGATGATGTGGAGATATTGAAGAGGTTCATCTGCAGTAGCCCATTTGGGACATGATAGTAATTAAATATTGTTAAGATAATGCATAGATAAAAAGTAAGGCATCAGGGTCTTTTGATACACTAAAAATGTGCAGTGAAAGAGAAGAAAGGCTCCTAAGCAGCAGGTTTGTAGAGGTGGCTAAAGTGTGAAGTCTTAGTGAGACAGAAGTCTTACAGGGTGTAATGTGAATTCGAGAAAAATAACCCACTTTGTTTTTTTCCACTTACCTTTTGTACTTGTGCTTCTCTTAAACCATTATTCTTCCCACTCACGTATCCAGTGATATATAGTGAGTTCAACCGTGCTTTACCAGTACTATGGATATCCTTATACCATTTCCCTATTACCGTATTTGCTCGATTATAAGACAAGGTTTTTTCCAGAAAAAATGCTCTGAAAAATACCCCTCGTCTTATAATCAGGGTCACCGTATAATCAGACCTCAAATAAGTCTGACTATAAGACTAAGATCCAGATCTTCAACCTTCAACCTTCAACCTTCAACCCTACATCTTTAAAGAATCCATCCAATTCTCCGCGCCTATGAGATCTCCACACCATTGATTTCTTCACATAACCTTGTTACCGTAAAATCATGCTCACACAAGCACTCCCTCTCGCAAAGAGAGCATTCGTAAATTGGAATGATTGTGCTGCAACTATGTTCTTAAATTTAATACTCTTAAACTGGGCTTTGTCTGTACTGCTCTAATTAATTTACATTACACAAAACTAAAAGTTACTTGGATGTTTCCTTAAATTACAGTTGCTTTTGTTTGGGTAGGGGTTTAGGTGTATACCTGTTACAGGCCTCAGTAAAAGTATGGTCAAGGATATTTTTTTTTGTCGTGCATATAAGCTTTAAAAAGCATTCTATATGACAATCTGCTTAAATTTGCATTTAAGTAGTTTTTATGACCTTTAATAAATAAATATAAGTGAGTTCTAAGTCCTTTCTTTTAATTGTGCTCACAACTTTTATTTGTTAAATGTGAAACCAATCCACATGTATAACATTGAGATTTCGTAACTTAGGGTGAAAAATAACCTCATTTTAAGGCATTACATGGCAGGAAAGGATCTACAGGGTACTCTCACAGGACAGGACACAGAAGGACCAAAATAAAGTCATTTTTTTAACTTTGCAGCTGAATGAACACAGTTTTTTAACAGCAGAGACTCACAGCCTGTTCATAAACAGCAAGTAAAATAAAAACAATTCTCTTCACACATAGAAAGCTATAAAACCATTAACTATTAAATGCCATTAACATTTTATTGGGGATCCATCAGCTAGCATCCAGTATCAACCCGGTGACTTTTCACACTGGCCTATTCCCAGCTTCAAAACTACACCATTTTTTAAGCCCACGTAATTAGTCTTCATGATCCGCCTGTGCAGCCCTGTCTGTGCACTCCTGACAGAATTTCAAAGGCCTGACTCCTGAGCCCTTAACCTCTTGGTGCCTTGTATGGGGGAAGGGTTTATAAACTCATCACAAATCTACCCCCTCAGAGTGGAGCCGTAGCCACACTCATAATAAGGAACCTCAGGCGCCTCCCGCATCAGGAAATCTGCATTGACATGCAACCTGCCTGCCCTGTGGTACATATTAAAAGAAAAAGACATTGCATAAAGCCACTTTAATAAAAGTAATCAATTTGATGGTCTCCATCAAATAATACCGCTAGCATGCCTATTTGACAGTCAGAAACTTCTTTTCAATTACAGAATACAACAATTCCTGAGGAAGTAGCTTTCTGCTCTGGTACAACACAGGATGCTCATCACCATTAATTATGTCTAAACTGCGCAAAACAGGCTGGCTACACAACTGGCGCTTAATACACAGAAAGGCCTGTTCTTACACTGACTGGACCTGCCTTTTTTGTTTATTCCGTTAAAGGGACAGCCATCACTGGAAACCCAAGAATAAACTTCTATAATAGCCTTTTAGTTCCAAGAACACTTTCCTTTTTTTTACTTGGTGTACAAGCTGTCCTGTACTTTACCGACTAAAGATTTTATCTGCCCACCTCCCAGGACAAACCTTTAATATTGGGTTTCTATAGTGTTTGCAGTAAGACCCGCTTTCCTCAGAGACTCTAGTACTGTTCTGCCCAAAGGTAAGGGTTAATAGAGATGGAATAGAGAAGGATGTTTTCTCTTTTGACTCAGGGCTCAGAGGACTCTACAAATAGCCCTTTGTCAAATTATAATTACGTTTTATTTATAAAGTGCTACCAAATTACGCAGCACTGTACAATTTAATAGGGGTAGTTAACACATTCATAAAAAATATACATTAATAGAAACAGACACAGAGTTGAGACCTCTGCCAGTGAGCTTGCCATGTAGCCGTATGGTACTCTTTTTTTAACAAAGTTCTTAGCAGATTCAGCTCAGGGCCGCTCATGTAAATTAAAGGAAACACAAAAAACAACAACAATAGTGTAGACCGTCACAGCCAATCAATAAATGTGTGATGTATATTGCACTTACAATAGTGCTGAAAAGCTAGTGCCCTTGTTTACTATAGCCTTTTTGTTTTACTGTAGGTAACCTTTTGCATGCTTAATTGTTTTCTTTTGGAGTAATACTTAACAAGCAGCACCTGTAAGATTCATAGGTCTCTGAATGCTTAACACATATACCCACTTTGAACCTCCCCCCATTTTCTGGGAATGCTGGCTTGTTTAAGCCTGTATTACCCCAGATGAAGCAACTTTACTGGCAACCATGCCAGAAAATAACTCATCTATTGCAGGCAAAAAAGAATAAGCAATTTTAACAATAGTGAGAAAGGGGGGAAGGCAGTGAAGGGAGTGAAATTATTGAGAAGGTGTACATAGTGAAGGCAGATAAGGAGAATTGATGGTGAAATGGGAGGATGGATGGTAGGAAAGGGGTATAGTTTGCCGACAAAGATATCTTACACTGGGCTATTTAGGGACAAAGGCGAAGGCTGGAAGCATAATATGCGTGTTATCTGCGTGCTGATCTGGTTCTTTGTGGGCAATGTGGACACCAGGGCTGGCTTTGGGGTGTGCAACCTGTGATCTATGCTTGTAATTTAGGGGGTTATCTATACCTTTAATGCTGAGTTTATATGTGAATTCCAATATTCCAATATCTGCAGTCAGTGTGGTGGGTAGTGGGGTCCAATATTTAAAAAAATGTTTTTGTTAAAGCAGATTAGCTGTTTTGTTTAATAAAAGCTATTTGTTTGTTTGGGGGATGGGAGGGAGGCGCCAGAGAAGTAGTCCGCACAGGACACTAGAACAGGGCCGGCTCTGGTTTTGTCTATGGTTTTACAGCAAACATCTCTGTACGCACACAGTTATTAACTTACACAACAACACCAGAATATTAGCTTTGAAATTAATAGGGAATACAAATATCAGTGGCCAAGTCATTTACACTGTAGTGTATGTATTTTAGAAAATAAGGATCTGGAATGCTACAAAGTATTTCTGTTAGGTTAGGATAGAAAATAAAAAGTATACTCTGTATGAAGAAAATAATAGTACTAGAGAATAGTATCCCTGATGTTGAAGACCAAATGCTGCAGCACTATGTTTTGCTTTCAATGATCCATAAGGCAATCAACTTGCTTTCCTCTGTGCCCATGATCCCAACTTATTTTCTTTCAATAAAAGCATAAAAAGAACTTTAAGGCCATTATAATATTTTATTCTGCTCTTTGCTGATCTTGATTAAATGCTCCGTTTAAGTTTCAAGTGACTGAGCAACCATAAAATCAATAGTTCCCTCTGAGGATCGGCTTGTGGATAAATTCCAATAATATGTGCTGGGATCACTGCAGGATAATTAGCTGTCCTTAATTAGATGGAGAAAAAATAAGTAGTTCATGTGACAGGCTAATCCTTCTCATTGACTGACAAAGTAAGTTACAAAATGGCTACGAATCACAGCTGCTAAAGTATACAAGCAATTTAAAAGCAAAAAAAAACAGACTTATGGGCAGCAGTTACTATACAAATGTACAACTTCCTACTAGCCTCCCAAAAGAACCAAGCTATATGTAAAGTTAGTATTCCAAAAGCAATCCAGGGATGGAGGAGGATACACAATTCAGGGAGCAAGTCCAAAACCTCACATGGGCCAAGCGAGTTAGAGAATCATCTGGGGCAAGAGAATGCAGTTGTACAGTTCCAACAGGTCAGGGCAGGTATCAATCCTCAAACACAGTATAGTAGACAAGGTAAAGACTGGTGTCACAGGCAACGCAAGAGATCCAACACAGATATAGAAACTGTGAGGTAGACAGTGAGGTGGTAGACAGTAGAAGGGCCAGAACAACCAAGCACCATCTAAATCGTGCAACAGGTTTACTTAGCGGGCACTGGGGTCAATCAAGAGACTGCTGCTGATGTGTGTGAATATATATATGATATATAATGTTGCCAAGTGTAAAAACAGACAGACATCCAACAGGGCAGAATTTGAGGATGCAGACAGATGACAGGTAGGATGTTGTTCTCAACACAGCCTGCTGTCTGGAGCAAGCAGATGAATACATAACTCTGAAGGTACCCTTTTTGTGAATGCCAGTCCCTGTTTAGGGCCCAAGTCCCTCTGTTCCTCTTTGTCCCCTAATGTCCATCTTTCCTAGGAGCTCAAAATGCTTGTTGGACAATGGTCATAGTGTTCTTCAGCCTTGAAACTTATTGTTCAGGTAAAACATTTTTTTCTTTATAGACAACCATCATTGGTTATAATGTCCCTCTTTGACCTTTTGAAATGTTGGGGAATATGTTGATGCAGGGTGGGGTGAAGCCAGTGCTATGTGGGAGATATGTTTGTGTCTTAAGACAGATTTTTGTATAAAGTCTAACTTTTGCCTTCTTTGGCTTTAATTTGGCCAATGGGGTTTGTGATCAATTAAGAAGCTCAGAGTATGTAGGAATGTCTCACTTGACATGGGTGATGTTTTATTTATCTTTCAAATGCTTTTAAACTATTGACCCTTGTGTCTATGTATTTACAATGGAATGTCACAATAGTCTTTGTTGTTGTAGTCCCCATGGGTGTAACAGCCAGGTGTCCCAATACTAGGCTTTCCCCACCTAGTCCCGAGTACTGAGGTATTTTTACCATTCAAAAGAACCAATGCATTTAAACAGGAAAACATGTACCTTCCCCTTCACAGGTTAAATGCCACTGAAACTTTTGTATTTCATATAAACATTACATATGTCTGCCTCAAGTTATGTTCTATTCTGGAAATGTACCACCTTGCTGTGACCCGCTGCGACAGGGATTTTTGTTTTGTTTCTTTTATGTTCCCTTCCCTTTGAGTTTTGTAGCCCTCCCTTTATCCCATCCCACACTCCTTTGAAAATCAATAAAGAGATATTTGCAAAAAAAACGCCCAAAAAATTACATATGTCTTCTGGTTATTAGTGACATTCTTTTTTATACATGTATTTAAAATGTACACTTGTATTTATGGTTAAACATGCATGCACTGAAATATACTGTCATTGGTTATGTACATCATATTCTACATTCCTATAGAGATTAAAAAAATAATGATTTATTGATATTTTTCTTCAATATATATACCCAGTGCCACCCTGCATGTAATAAATACATTATTGTCACATTTATTTTAGCAAACCTTATTATTTAAAGAGTCGGGATGTATATTACATGATATTACGAGATTTACAGTGCTCTATTTACATTGTTCCGTTGATCAAAACTCATTGCCATTTACACAGAGAGCACTTTTCACTTACCGGTATGTCTTTTAATCCAATCCACTAAAGGAAATATGTGTACAATAGCGTACAATAACTCTAAATAAGTAGTTTACATACTGCTTAACATGCCTTAAGCCAACAGTAAGAGTCAGACTAATGCCATTACACCGGCAATGTATTTTATGTAGCAATGTAATTGTTTCTAAATGTTCCAGGGTTTAAGGATCGAATAGTGTTTAACAGAATTGAGCCTGGCAGCTTGGGCATTAGACTTAATTAGAAACAAGCTACAATATTTTCTTGAGATGCTGCTAGCAAGACATGATGTGCCATTACGGTACTGTTACTGCAAGACACAATATGGCATTGTACATATTTTTTCCCAGTGTTTTAGTCGTTCAGTGGTAAACATCCTGTAAAGATGACTTCCAATTAGCATCAGACTAAAATAATGGTGCTGGCATCATTATTATTTGCAATATTTAATATACACAGAAGGGCCTCACTCAGTTTCCAGCCCTCAACCCACCGGGTGGTCTATACAGCCATGGATCAGCCGGTAAATGTAGGCTTTTTTATGTGCCACCCTTTTATTACCTGTGCTGTCTGATATTGAGAGCATGGGGTAAATCCAACAGTGTGCACATAATATAAATGTACATTTGTTATATTGTATTTGCTTAGCTGTACTTTTAAATATTGAAATCTAATTTTTGTTAAAACTCACTACAATCAACTCGCCTTGAGCCTGTGTAGAGATTTCGCATATACAGGAGGAGAAATGTTAGAACAATAGGCCATAATCTAAAACTAGAGGGTCCAAAGTAATGTAATGAAAGCTTTATTTTACTGAGATAGTGGTAGACAAGTGAGAAAACCTTCCAGCACAAATGGTAGAGGTTAATACAAAAAATATTAAAATATAGCAGAATTAGGTTTATGTGAGTAAATGTTGTGTTTAGTCCACGACTACGTCATACTTTGCCTAAAGTTGTCCAGGTATGCTGTAAAACAGATAAAAAACTAAGTGTGGTGTACCAAGCACATTACTGTACTCAGGTATTATTTAAAACAAAAACTTTTCTTGTTAAGAAAACTACTCTGAGAGCACATAAATCCTGTATCCATCCCTGCTGGCAGGTAATCACCAGTATTGCAGCACAATTATGTCAATCATATGTACCAGATCCCTGCACAAAAATAAAGACATAGAAATAAATCAAAAGTTTGTAGGTTTACTTAAAAAAAAAACATCACAGCATTTATTACAACAGTAGAGAAAAATAAAATGTATGGGATAATCACAGGTACATTTGACAAGCAAAACATTCAAGAACCTTCACGGAAAAAGCACTTCAAACCAAGAACAGCTAACAAGAGCCTAAACTCGTTGACATCTATCAACAGTGTTCTGCATAAATAGGTTACACAATGCCCCAATTACATTAGTAAACTTTTTTGGAGTTTAGTCGTCATGTGCATTTGGATTTTAAAGGACAGCAAGTACAATGAAAAGCAGGGGCATTGCTAGGTCTCCAAAATATCCATGGCTAGAGCCCACAGTAGATCTATCTGCTTTAGACATCCAATTTTAACTCTATAATATGTACAGAAGGACTTGCCCCTGCACTCAAATTGCACCTACAAAATTGCCACAGTAGACAGAATGCACCCACAGGAATTGCCCAATATTGCACCCATAGCACTTTGTTTATGTTCTGTTTATCGTTTCCCTCTCGCTATGTCTCTTTGTTCTCATCCCACCTTTCTCTTTACCTCTTATCATCTTTCTCCCTTTTCTCCACTTTCTCTTGATCACAACTTTTCTTTCTCTATATCTCACCTTTTTCCTATCTCTCCCCTTTCTGTATATCTCCCCTCCTCTTTCTCTCAACTCCTTTTTCTCCATTTGATCTCTCCTCCTTTGCATTGATCTTTCTTTATCGTTATATATCCTCTTTTTATCTCATATCATTCTATTTCTCCTCCAAATAGAGACTTTGGGCTTACGTATGCTTTAGTCCCAGAGTCTCCATTCAGGGCTAAGAAGTTGATACTCAGGGCTTTTGCCCCAGTAGCCCTCCCACAGCGACGCCCATGATGAAAAGGCTAAAAAGAACTTGAGATTTGAAAATCTGCACATAATAAAGTATATAAGTATATAATAAATATACTTGTGAAACTGAATAATGTGTTTTTTTTAAAAATCCCACTTTTTTAAATTGTATTCATAAAATCTTATAGTATATGGTTTTCAACCCTGGTACCTCCTTAAAAGCTGTGTCAAGATGCCCCTTAGGACGTACCGACTTTGTAGCTCAGCAGCAGAGACATCTCCCTGCCACTACACAGTTTAGTTAGTTTCCCTCTTGCCCAGTCGTGTGTAACTGTGCTTGGCGAATGTACACTATTATATAAGAAATACCCAATCAAAAGATTGGGAGTTCACTTCAGGTAGGTGTCATGATCCGAGCACTTGACAGCTTGTGGGTCATGCTAACTGATTTAAACACAATGTAATGTACCTTAAATAAATGAGACGGACAACCAACTGGATTTTGAAAAGGCCACAGCTTTATTTATTGTAAAAGCACTGTGACACATAAAACTTTATTTGAATTTTAAAACGTACACAACTTTGTAACATCGTAACCTCCATGACTCAGGGTCCCTCCACCCCTACTACCACACTTCACTCCATGGAGGTTACTACCACACCCCTTAAGGATAAACCGACATCCTTTCCAGACAGCTCCACCTCCGTCCGGGAGCTGCCACTAACTTTTTGCCGTGCACCCCTACCACGAGCCGTAAACCGCACTAGCACGTGGCATAAGCACAACGGCCCCCTCATTCCCTTGGGACCGTGCCCGTGGGAAACGCCCACAAAACGTGACAAATAAACACGGTTTCCATACCTCGGATGAGAAACCACCCAATTATAACCAGGTACCACAAAAATTATCCTAAAAACAGCCAACCGGAACCTCAGTTCCCCGCCAATGAAGTCAACCTGCCCCCGTGCCCCCCCCCCCCAGGGACACGAACCAGAAAACAACACACCAACGATCGGGCGGGCGGGAGGGAAAAACTTCTTCACTGCTTCCAAAATTTTAAAAAGTGGAAGGCCACGACCCCTGGCCTTCCTTAAATAGCCAAGTGGCCACACGCCCACTTGATTAGCCTAGGGCCAATCTGAGGTCAAGCCTGACCCTTACAATAATCAAGGCCGGATCATGGGGCCCCTCCTGCTATTTTGGTGTCTCCGGGGCCTACTATATTGACACCCATGGCATGGTCAATTCTAGACAGACTAGACCCTGCAGGAATCTCCGGTTGTTCCCATGGGGGCTGATTGCACGTATTGCGAACAGTGCAGGGCTATAAAGTTCTACTTGCTAATTAAAGTGTTATCAGCACAGACAGGTCAGAGGGAGGAGAGGGTTCCTCCCCATCCAAAATAATGCAAAAATTAAAAGTTATGGGCAAAAAGAAATAGAAATATATATACGAGACATCCCCAAAGGGATCTATCTGTACTTCCCTGAGAAGGTGGAAGGATAAGGACAAAAAGAGAAGAGACAGAGTGTTTTGAACGTGTGTGAAGAGGTTTGTTAGGGCAAATGTGTCTGTGTAAGGGAAAGTAAGCATGTTTAAGGGCAAGAGTGAATATGTGTGTTTGAGAGCTCAGCCTGCAAGGCTCTGTGCTGCACAGTTTCTTATGTTGCAACCCTGTAATCATTGGAACTTATATTTATTCTGTTTATTCTGTTCCTACAAGGCTCACTTCTGACATTTACTTGTTGCTAGCGTTGTACATGGCAATAGCATGCTTTTGGTAAAATCTCTAGAGTTCTGGAAGAGTACAGTTCTTTATTGTTAATCAAAGTTTAGTTTCTGTTTTCTATATTGCATAAATAAGCATTCATTCAATACTCTTTTGTACGGTATTTGCCAAGGGAGCACCCTGTTATTTAATGTGCACATGTCCTTGGAATTTGTGTGTACCAGAGGATTCTCATTGACCATTGAATGATGTACTTGCTCACTTGGCTTCAGTCCATGAAGTTTAATGATCACTTAGAGGATGCAGCAGAAAGATAATTTCAAAATTTAAATTTAAATTTACTGTGTAGGCTTATTGAAGGTTGAAGATGCTTCTTAATGGACTTTTCAGGGGACACCCTTGCATATAGCTCTTCACTTTGAAGGAAATTATTTTGACTTTCTAGGCCTAGATGATGGGGTGGGTTAATGTGCTACCTCAGAAGCAAAACAAAATAAAGTTAAAATATTAGGCTTCCAGAGGCCCTTACAAGAAATGACATGGTTTCCTCCCTTTTGCTCTGCCCTCCATTCGCAACAGCATCATGTAATTGCTGAGACAAAATGCTGAGAACATTAGAATTTCCCCAAAAAACAGGGGAGTTGCTAAGTTATAATAGGTCTGGTGTAAAGCCCTATAATAATAACAGCTGGAAGTGGGAAGTGAAATATGCCAGCTTTGCAGATTGATGACCGTAGTTGCTCTTACATTCATGCACTTAATACAATACACACCATAGACTAACACACTCTCACTCTAACACGCTACACTAACAACTACACAGTGACTCCAACACCATCCTGTTTCAAAATTTTACCTTCTCAATGCACATGAACCTTGTTACTCTTAATTTACACTTCAGACAAAGGCTTGTGAGACATTAATTTACAGCTCTGTGGGTTCTCAACATAAGATATGGCACAGCACATATACAAGATTACAAATTTATAACTGGATGTTGTGGAGTAGGAGCTGATATAAGTATTTTAATGAGATTACAGCATGGGAGAGTGTAAGGGCTACGTCATTTATAATGAGGGGAGTGTATATTAACGTGTGTGTATTAGGATGACAATGTATGTGTAAGCCTGTGTGCGGTGTATGTATAAGTATATGTATTAGCATGTGTGCATGTGTGTGTGTTTTACGATTAGTGTGTATGTGTGTTAGTGTGTGTGTAAGTTTGTGTAAGTGTGAGAGTACATGTAAGTGTGAGAGTCCCCCTCTGAACTCCCTCCAGAATGGAGATGGGGTACTGAACTGTACACAATACTCTAGGCGAGATCTGATCATTAGGTTTGTTAGGATAATAGCTGAAAATACCGTATTGGCTCTAATATAGGGCGCACTTCCCCCCCCCCCACTTTAAGTCTTTAAAGTGGGGGTGCGGCCTGTATTCGGGGTCTAGCGTCCGACGCCCGGGACATGCAGTGGGCAGGCAGCGGGATTAGGATACAGATCCCCCACAGCGGTGCAGGGGACCTGTATCCTACTCTCTGATACGCTCAGACAGCCTCCCCTGCATGGGAGATTGTCTAAGCGCATCGCGCAGACGTTCACCGACAGCGGCAATGCGAACGTAAACAGCCCCCGCTGCCGGCACATCTGCACGATGTGCTTTAACAATCTCCCTTGCCGGGAAATCCCATGGAGGGAAGTGCCAGCACCGGAAGTTGAGTAGGCGTACTGCGTAGCTGTCCCCCCGCCGGCCCTGCAAGTTTTTTTTACTATGAAATTTTTTCTTTAAAAAGATATTAGTGATACCATACACAATCTCCAGTTTTTAAAGGGGACCTTTTTAAAAAAAAACTAAGTGTATTTTCTGTAACCACTCTAGGGGGCCCGGTGCGACCCCTGCAACCCCCGCTCCCTTTCTCATCATAGTGGTTCAAAATTGTTTAGAAAGTTCCCTTCCAACCTAATATTCAATATGTGCAGTGGTGTAGTTTCCACAGAGAGTCTCAATAATGACTTACCACACCTTTTTACCGCACTCTGGGACAGTGAGGATTGCCTGAGCACTGCACAGAAAGCACCTGATCCTGCACTACTTCCAGAAGAGCACTTTCTCTTACGGAGGTGTTGGGTAACCCTAATTTTATGGATTCACATTTTGCACTTGAGCTGGTCCTCAGTGCATGTTTGTTTGTGAGTTTATTTATAATAAATTATATACATTTTTTTTAAAGAGACACTATTACTCTATTTTTGTCCTTTGTGTCCTTTCTTGCATATGTCCCCCCGTGTCCCTGAGGGGGTCATCCATTCCAGCTTTACTATGAGAACTATTTTGGTTGAGATATTCTGTTTTTTACAGCCCTTACTAACCTATGTGTGTGTGTGTGTGCATGCGTATGAGCATGGATGTGTAGTTGTGTAAGCGGTGTGAGATGGAGTGTGTGTGAATATGAGTAAGTGAATCTAATTTGTCAATTGTAATTTTTAAATTGTGTGTCTACATATGTTGTATGTTTGAAGGGATGCACAGACCAGTTGTGTGGGGGCAATGATGGTACAGACTAGCTGTTGAAGCTGGGACCTGGGGGAATTTTTCACACCAGGGCCCAGTGGTTTCTAGTTACACCCCTGTCTGTAACAGACATTTTTTAAATCTATTTCCGTATCAGCCAAATTATATAACAGTGCAATTTGTTGTTTTCTTGGTCTGTTCATTTGTAACGTTTATATATTTCACTCTGCTAAGGAACGCTCTTACTACTTAGGAGCAAAAAAACAAAACAAAAGATGGCTTGGAGAGCCACATTACATATTTAGGTCTTCATGATAGGAAGGAATAAAAAACCCGAAAAACTCTCATAGAGACTGAATTTACAAGTGACCCGTGATGCATAAATGAGAAAACTAATAATATAAAAAAAAATTGTGACTGCTTCACGACATGCACCAGAGCTTTTTTTCATTATAGTATCTCTTTAAATAATTACGGTGTCATCTGTCACAGTCACAAAATCAAGACAAATGTGTGAAGGGCACAAATGTCAATGCAGCTCTTTACTGAAATAATAAAGAAAAATGTAATGTATAAATGCATTATTAATTGTATTTTCAGTTTTACTATATTGCTTTTAAATTCTAGACCCCCCATTTAAATGAAAGCACTACACCTGTATGATGCTAAGAAAAACACTAACCAATTTGGTTAATTTCTGTAAATCTGCTGAACAAAGATCTGTGTGCTTCCTCTCAAATAAGAGATCTGTTAAAATATTCTATAGTCCTTGGTCAGATCATGGGTGAAATTCTTAATAGTCTTGATAATGAGAATCATTATAATTATTATATATAGGAAAAGAAACATAGGGTTGATTAGAGCACAAGGTGGATTAAATTAAAGATAATTTCAATACAATTACCTTGCACTAATGCACAATAGTTAATTGTAGCTCATCGGGGGACGGCAAGACGTTATAAGGGACTAATTCTACGATAGCATGTATGTTATTATCTGCATGTAGTAATTACCATAAATTAAGTTACTAACTTGTGGGGATTTTGATAAATAAGCCCTTTAATCTGTTAACTACTTTTGACAAGATGAGAAATGGATTCTCTATATGAAGAGCAGAAGGGATTACTGAAGAAGAAAGTTCTGTGAGCAAGGGCAATTATATCAGTACGAATCCATGCAGTGAACAGCAAGCAGTTCGTCCAAGCACAGCCTGCAAACTAATAAAAAGGTTTGAAAGCCAAACATGCTTTAAATCAGAAACCAAATAATTTCACTCATTACCATCAAAGTTGCGGTTCCTGGTGGGGAGCAGCAAACAGGATATGCAGTTATAAGCAGACAGACAACTGAATAACACAATGGATGGATATGTATAAAAAGGAATTCTGAAGCATAGTTTGAAAAGTGATCCTATCGCAATACTCTACTTATCGGGGGCTCTTGTTTAGAAACCTCAATCTCTTGGCATAGAAGTGCCCAATATTTGCGCAGGTTCTGCCCACTTCCCATACCACTTCACAATTGGGGCCTGTCCCTTTTATCACAGCAACAACCCCTTCCTGAATCCTAGAAGGAGAGTGGGAGTTCCAGGTAGCCAACTCTGGTTAATTTCTAGGTATGACCCTAACAACCACTGGAACTGGATAATTTGCAGTAACATTCATTCTTCAGCGGAAAATAGGGAAAATAGTGGTGTCTGAGCTATACTAGACAAATAACACACTATTTTATGTCTGCACTATGTTTGTTACTTCAGCTTATAACTTATATAATAACTGTATTTTCATTCTTTTTCAACTAATGTTGTTTTACTAATTTCCAGTTCTATAGGGAATGGATAACAAAAAATGATCTAATTTTTGACGCCTAGAAAATACAAGGATAAACTGGTTCACCCAAGGTCAGAATAAAGGAGAAAAACTCTCTGAAAATGACTGCTGTCTGGGATACAAAGACCAAAAGCAGACACTTATGCTATTTTGATGTCGTAGAAACATACAAATTGACTGTAAATGAGATGAAACATTCCTGGCTCAGTAAGTCTGCCCTTTTAAAGTTTCCGAATCCATTTTATTTTTGACCTTCCTTTATGCTCAAGATAGCACAACGTATCCAATCTCAGCTAGGACATATCTCAAAAAAATCTTCTTTTCTTTACTTTTTACTGCACTTGTTACTGACATGGTATATGCAACCAGTGTTGCCAGCAATGATGGTTTTTGTTTTAAAAAACAGTCACTGTCAGAAGTATAAGCATTGGTTTTATGCTAAGGTAGCCCCACTGAGAAAGGCACCAACTCGCCTTCATACCCTCCACCATCCTATAATAACTTTTCACTATTGTTTACATTAGTTTGGGTCATTGGTTCTAATTCCTATTTTACACGGCGCCAGCCATATCTAGTATGAAACAGTACTTTCCACAGATCAAAAATGAAAACAATTGGAAATTAAGTAAAAAGCAGTATGACACCTTCTGATTTTCTTTTTTGCTTGGACTTTCAGACATAATTGAAGTGGAATGTGGAAGGAATTAGTTGGGAGTGGGAAGTCTAATGACTAGCTGGAATGAGTGTTAATTATTATGGGCTTGTCTCTTTGTTTCCACATGAATTCAGTCAAGTTGCCAGTTCACTGAAGTGGCCCTGAGGGTATATTAGAGTTATTAGTTCAAATTGATACCTTTTAATGGACCAACACAGAAAAAGAGGCAGTCAGATAAGCTTTGAGTTTTTCAGAAGTCTTTCACTAATGAAGTTTATTTCATCAGTAAGCTGACTCTTACATATAATATAAGATTGAGACATTCTGGTGTAGTTGTCTAGTAGATTGGGGCAATGTAACATCTAAAAACATGTAAATGTCTACAAAAGCCACCATATCTATTATAGCTTGTGAAAACTAGTTAAAACAGAAGATGACTCTATTTTTAAAACAGTTTTTAAATCATACCAATAACCATAGTGTTAAGGTTGGTCTCTAAGTCATGAGACACAAGACCAAAAAAGTGAGTTCAGAATTTATGTCTAAATTATGTAATTGGTTGCTCTTATGGTTAAGAGGGCAAATCAATGTATGAGGCATTTGGAAGATCCTTTGCAGTAGAGCACATTGACATCAAATAAGGGTCTCTTTACCATTACATATTATGATACATTCATGCTTAATTGCCTCAATAAGCATCTTTATTTTATTTTCAGTTCCTCTGACATCTGACAAGAGAAAGATTTGTACCAAGCACTCCCATAATGATTATTACATGTGCATTCAATGAATGTGACCTGTTTTATTCTTCCCCCTTTCCTTCTCCATACCCCTTGCCCAAAGTGGAAGGGCTGCAAAAATCTTACACCAGCCGCACACTACTCTTTTCCATTTCTTCTCCACACAGCATTGATCTTCGTTTTGTCACGGAATTAGAATGCCTGGTACAGGGTGTTGTCTGTGGCAGCATCCAATCCAGGCACTGCCATCTTGTGACTAAGTTTGTGGGTCATAAACACAAGTTTAAAAATGTGGAATCTCGAGAGTTTATTCCTCGAGCTTTGGAGTTGGAATGTCTTTATAAGCATGAAGTGAGCAGGAGAATGTGTATTTGTGATTCAGTTGTTTACATCCAGACATCCTTGCTTCAAGGTTGAAAGGAACAAAATATTGTTATGGAAAATTGATATTAATGAAAGGGTTTGGTATATTCTCATTAACTAGTGTAGCATATTAACGTTTTATCAAACCCAGTAAAAGGTTTATTTTGTTCTGCAGCACTATTTGTTATTTCAGATTGGCTTTTTTTCCTCAAATGTAAGGCAATTATCTATTTGAGGCTAGATGAAGTACATTTAGCATGCCTTTTATCGATTCAGCATGAAAGAGGATTTATTTTGTTATTTTCCTTCTTTTTTATTTCTTTTATCCCTTCCTCTGGGAAACAAATAATTTTGGACAAATATTGTACCCATTAACCCCAAATTTTAAGGCAAGACAGGAGGCTCAAATTTGCTGTACTTTCTTTACTGTCACCATAGCAGAACCAACATCAAGAGGTTCTCATCAACAGCTTTAATGAGGGGAGATTACAAAACAATATGACCAACATGGCCAGACTGGGAATGAAAAAACTGTTTGTGAAATCTATAAAATACTCAATAAATGGGTAAAATACACTTTTTGCTAACCTTGCAAATTTCTCCTCAGTGTGTGCTGGTCCATCTAAAATGTGTTTTCCCTCCATAAGTTTAACTTTATATTTGCTTCCAGCTTCCTCATTTTTAGTCTGTTTATAGTCCCTAAAAGCTAGCTTGTTCTTCTTCAGTATATTTGGCACTTCTGTGGAGTACCACAGTGGTTTCCTTTTTATTTAAGTCTTGCTAACAAGTTTAATTAAATTAACTTGGGGAATAGAGACCATAACATGGTTTCATTTGAGATTCCAAAAGCAAATGGGTAACTACTCTACTTAAACACTATGTAAAATGTATAGACTGGGATGGATTGTTCTCTGGACTAAACACAGAGGACAAATGGAATACCTTTAAGCACACATATTACAAAATTACACTTTGATAATACTTAAATGCCATTTGTTTATTTCTTATTTCCTGTCCTACTTTCCTTGTAAGCCACATTGGTTTTGTATTTGTTTCCATAGGTATATATTGAGATGTGTAATTTAGCAATATGTGTTGCCTGGGGCAAAGTTTGAAATGCCGCCCCTCCCTCTACCGACGCCACTGCTCATTATCTACCCTTCCTCTCCCTACCTTCTCATTATCTACTGTTCCTCTCCCTACCTTCTCATTATCTACCCTATCCCCCTTCACTTACCTTCCAGCAGTCCTGCAGCAAGAGTCTCCCTGCTCTGCCGCAGTGCGCGCTGCTTCACTGCTGAAATAACGTCATATTCTGGAGCTCAGCATTACAAGCCGGCACCGAGACCGAGCTAGAGGGCTCGCAGAGGAGAGAGAGGGGCACCAAGTGGGTACTGACAACTTGGTAAGTTGGGGTTTTGCCTTTTATTGGATCAAGAGTAGCAAGGTTAGGTAGGAAGGGTTGAACTTTCATATTTGTAATTTGTTCTGCTAGCAAATGGTTGTACTCCTCTGTGTGTGTCCAGGGGCTCTATATATTGTATGACACCAATGCAAACAACCACTTTGTTACCAAGTTCTAAGGTTACTGACTTTATATACGATTACCTTTAAGCTATTTTGTTACATAAAGGGCAACCTCTCCTCCTTTTCTGCCATCTCTATCCTTTCTGTACAACAGGTATCCCAATCATTTTGCTCGGTGTATCAGGTCACTAAATCCATATTATCCCTTGTTACAAATGTTAAGTAAGTGCAGGGGTCTTATTCCTTAAACTGCAAGCATTTTCACACATCACTCTCAAGCTATTATTTTTCAACCTATGTGTCACAACATGTTGTAGTTTATCTTTTTCTGTATATACGCTAATCCCACCATTTCTTGCCCAACTTCCCAAAACTACGCCCGGCTTGCCCTGAACTACCCCTTTAATGCTATCTTCCCCCACACTTCTTCAAACCCCTAAGCCTCTTCTCCCCCACTACAGAAACCCCTCGTCATTAAGGTGCAGCCAATCAATGTTAAAGAGTCAATAATTTACTGCAAAGTCGATCCAGTTCTCTAAAATTCAGATCCTTCCTTTCTACACCAGTCTTGCAGCCACTCATTTATCTTTCTAAGCTCCTGCTGCCTCCCTTGTGTACTATGTGGTACAGGTAATATTACCTTGGAGATACTTTCTCTAAGTCTGTCACCTATTGCCATTAAATCTGTTTTGAGAACATCCCCCTGAGATTTTTACCAATGTGGACTATGAACACTGGATTATCACCAGCAATCTGTCTACTTGGTTCACAACATGCTGAACCTGAACACCCTGTAGACAGGAAACTTTCCGGCATTCAGGGTCTTGGCAGCAGTTTAAAGCACCTGCTTTCATCTCCAACCAAACAGGCAGAAATGCGAGTTTCATCTATCCTACGAACAAAAAAAAATGAATCAGCTCAGTGGGAATCATAGTGAGACTTTATGATGGACGTGGACAATCTTGCTCACCAAGAACTATAACAATTTTCCTATGAACAATCTGCAAATATATGCGTTTATAAAAAAAAACAGTAGTAGAAGTAGTAAGCATTCTTCTACATTCTAATTTCAAAAGCGAAATATTTATGGAAAAATATGCAGCCAATAGAAACCATGATTTAATTACCCAGGGGTCTATTAAACAGTGCAACGTAAAACATATCAATATCACCAAAACCTTGAAGTCTTATTTGCACAGGAAATTATGCTGCAGTAATCTTATATCACACTATTAAAACAACAAATTCAATTATTACACCCTTTCTATTCCAGTATCCTACATAAGCTATCAAGGTGTAATCACCCCAGGCCACATCTAGTTCATTTGTACGTTGGAAGAACTAGTTTTAAATCAAGCACAGAATGTGAACGCCCAAACCATACTGGGGTTCTGGATTTCATCTGCAGCATATGGCCTTATGCAGTTAAATCAAATATATAAACTACATTTTGGACTTTATTTAATTAAAGTTTAATCAAGCATATGTTGAGAGAGGAAGTATGCTAGGTCAGCCTGCATAATACACATCTGGTCAATGAAATATTTTGAAATGCTTCACTGGAAAATTAAGACCTTATTGTGGCATTAGCTTGAAGTTTCAAAATTAAGCAGACATAAACGGTATTGTTTTCGTGGCAACATCAAAATCTGAAGTATCAATTTTAATTGTGAAACAAACAAGGTTTAATTAGGAAAATAAAAGGTTTAGTGTATGTTTTTTTTTTATGTGTAACCCCTCAGCATGGTCAAAGGTCATCAGATACCGTTTTTGGGTTCACTGCAACATTTTTTGCCAAGGCATAAACTTAACATGTTGCTGACCGGCTTCTGTATATATTGTGACTTCTCTGAGCTGTATAATACTGATTATTTGTTTTGCCCAAATACCTAAATATACCCCTGAGCAAAGTTAAGGCAAAATCACAGCTTCTTCGTATTTTACATTATTTAGTTTATTTGTGAGACCAAAGTAGTATACATAGAGCACTAATTGGTGACAGCTGGTACTAAAGTGATAGAGTTTGGGTGCTGTAGGCTCTGGGTCCTTGAAAAGATGGATGGGGCCTTGCCCTTCTAAACATGAGTTTTTACACTGCTTTACATCAGTTAGGGTATGGGGTCTACCATATATAAGCAATATTTAAATATATCCCTAGCCCTATTGGACCATCCATGTAACAAACTAGCATTCCAAAGAAGACACTTTGACATGTTCCTTCCACTCAGGTTTCACTCAGGCCTAATGTGAATATTTTAAGAGGGGACAAAGAAAACATTGCTTTCTTACAAACACTGTGTTGGAAAAAAGACACAATCAATAGCAGATAAGCGCCATAAAATCAGACCTGGAACTTTAAGGTCAGTGGCTGATAAATCTCTAGCCAGCAGCCACAAGCTACACTAATATGGTGTGCGGACATGCGATAAAGGTTGGTGGGGGGCACCCAATAAAGACCTAGGCATCAGGGAAAGAGGGGCAGAGGATTTTGGACTCCCTCCTCAACATGGACACTTGGGAGATAAGTCGTAAAGGTAAAGGGGTATAATCTGTATGTCTCAGAATCAGGAATGCATAATTTGTAGAACAACCCATTTAAAAAAAAAAAAAAAAAACAGGGCAAGGATATGTGTATGTTAATTATTTTAATCACAAAACTATATTACAGTGAGTTCATTTCTCATTTATACATTATTTTTCACAAGAAATCATTATCACAGTAAAAACTTTATGCCATTTCTGACTAAGACACACAAACATGTTAATATTTTAATGTTACACGTACATTGCATACAAAATTGTACAGGTCATAGTAACTTTAATGCAACATGTCACTGTTTGTCAATAATTTAATAATTTTTAATTCTGCTACAGTCAAAGTTATTATTGCTGCTTAGATTTTAGAAATTAAAAACACAATTAAGTGAAGGTTAAATGAAAATACAAACCAAAAAAAAAAATTTCCAAGAACAAAATCACACAGATACATGTTTTAAATACAAGTAAAATTGCAGGTCAGCTGTCACTTATAACATTTGATTAAAAAAACAGGTTTATGAAAATATATAAAATTTAGAGAACTTTCTATTCCAAGTATTCCTAATTGTCACTGTGGATCGCATTATATACACACACACACACACACATATATATATATATATATATATATACATCGACTATATGGACAAATGTATTGTCCATATAGTGGACCACTTTTCCAACAGGGACTTTTACGGCATTGCATTCTAATTACAGCTGCCATTCTTCTGGGAAGCCTTTCTACAAGATTTTGTTTCTGTGATGTTCGCAATCTCAGTTTCAGTTGATCCCAAATTTGTGGTATGCTGAAGTAGACATATTAAGACCTTTTGGCCAATGCAATGCTTCCAACTTTGTGTGAACAGTTTGGTGAAAGCCCTTTTCTATTCCAACATGGCTGTGCCCCAGAGCATAAAGCAAACTCCATAAGGACATGGTTGAATGAGTTTGGTGTGGAAGTACTTGACTGCCCCGCACAAAGCGCTGACCTCAACCCTTTAGAACACCAGTGGGATGAACTGGAATGGAGATTACCAAGCCTTCTCATCCAACATCAGTTCTTGACCTCACAAATGCTCTACTGGATGAATGGGCAAAAAGTCCCACAAAAACACTACAAAATCTTGTGGAAGAAGAGTGAAAGTTGTTATAGCTGCAATGGGAGGGCCAACAACATAGTAATGCCTATGTATTTAGAATGCAATGTCATAAAAGTCCCTGTTGGTGTAATGGTCAGGTGTCTTTTGCCCATGTGCACACATGAGCATACATCCACTCATGATACTTATGATGGGTATATGCGTACAGAAAACTCTGCCTTCAGTTGGATATTTTAAAAACATAAACATGTATAATGATTTTAAGGCAAGTTCTCAAAATGTTAACATTTATTAATACAAAAGCAACATTCTACTTGCTTGTAGTATGTTTATTGTATTTGATGTTTTATGTGATAGCTGGCCCTTAAATAAATGATACATAATTAAAATTAACACTTTACAGAACATATTACACAGTGATTCTTTGCTGAGTTTTATAAAGTAAAATAAGATTAGCTCTGTGCTGGATACTTACATTCTAGTTTACTGGGATGAGTGTTATCAGCAGATAGAACAGATATATCAACTTAAACGTAAACCTTTTTAAAGTGTAATTTATTTTACTTTAAATCATAGTGTCTGACGTGAAACAGACATAACAAAAAATGGTAGGTGATATCAAAACTGTTATCTCCATCAGTGAAATGGAAGGAATGATGGATTTGGTTCAAACCTTCTACGCCTGGTCACAAGCCTGGAATTTGATGCAATTTGTCATATAAATATTCAAGGCCTTGGCTCAGCAATACGTGTCCGACACTAAAATAGCTTACCTTAAATTATTACAGATTGCTTCTCGTTCCAAAATGCTAATATACCCTGGGTTTATGCAATAAATTACAATAAAGCAGACTATGGATTTATATGTGAAGCTTGAAATAAGAAAAGGCACATTTTACAAAAGACCAATAAAAGGGAATGGAATTTGTTCTGAAAAAAAAATCTTTATTTTAAAGTGATAACTAATTGTAATTGTTCACAGTAATATTCTATGGGTCATTTCAAGTCCATTCCAGACATTTAAAAAAGAAAACTGATTGGATTGCCATTACATATCTGTTATATCTATAAGTAGGGCATAACTTGGTTTACAAAGTGTTCACTATTTCATAGGTCACGTTTTTTTTGTTTTTTTTTTAAACCATACAATTAGGTAAACAAATCTGATAGGAGTAACAATTCTATTGTTCTTGCTACTATGGATAATTCAACTTAAGTAATGTTATACAGCATGTAAGAAATGAAGTATTTTTGTGTTTCTGTCTACATAGAAAATAAAACCTGCAAATTAAGTATTGCAGTGGTGTACGGTTGTTTAAAGGGCCCAGAGGAAAGACTCTGTGGGTACCGAGGTAGCCCCAGGCCATGAGCCATGGGCTGTTGTCCTTCGCTAATGACAGCACTGTCAGTTTGACACTGAAAGGGCATGCTTGCCAACTTCAACAGGAAACACTGCAGTGCATTTGAAATGTAGGTTCGCAGACATTACATCTGTAGTAACATGATGTAATTAACACCCCTTTTCCACATGCATAGTGCCCGTTTGTCACACTGTCTTTGGAAAATAGGCCAGTTGCCTTAATAAATGGGACATTTGTCAGGATAGCAAACAGCAGAAGTCTGGTTGTGGGACCTATCCTCTGAAATTTTGGACTGTTGGCGCCTGTGTCAGGCTTAAAAGAACACCAAGGCTTATGACATGTGTAGTTATATATCTTTAAAGTAAAGCTAATACCGTTTAAAGGGATAAATATATATTGTCAGATGAGAAATGTTAATACATGTATTCAATCTTGGTAACAGCATTACTCTATTAATTCCTACTCAATAAGAGCTATGAAATGTATCTAAGATTACGCAGGGCTCTGTTTTAAACAAAGAAGTTGAACTTGGTTGTTTTTTCTCAAGAAAGGCTATTTAGTGGTACACATAGTAATTTCCCAGCAAAATTAAACTTTAAAATGTTGGGGTTTTAACAATCATCTGTATCAATGCAACTAAAGATATCTTGGAAATATTTAACTCAATGGACTATGTAACTATTGTCATATTGGCCAGGTGGAATTTCTAAATGGGTCACATTCACTGCCCAACCTCAAGCAAGGCTCTACTATGTATGAGATCTAGGTAGCTGATGAGGGGCGCCTCGACCAGTTTCTTCCCTATGTTAGCAAGCAAGTGAATGCTTGAAGGGACAAAGTTTACCTAAGGCAACAGAACCTTAGGAGTTGGCCTGCTCAGATTGGAATTTAGGGAATGGTAATATAGGATTTAGAAAACAATACTTTCGCTGCAGAACCTGGCTAAACAAGCTGCCCCGAAGGTCACGTTCATTTGAATGGTTTCTTAGTTTTTTATGGATATTACAACCAATGAAAATCATAATCAAAGTGAATGTACGACCAACATGGCCATTTTTTATCTCACAAAAACCAAATTCTCAACTGTGTATCTTGTAGAAAAGATTTAGTTAAACAGCAGTTTGACTAGTGTTTGACTAGTTCTCGGGAAAAATAACTCAAAGACAGAAAATGGTGCCAGTTTATTCACAGTCCTTGTACACAAAAAAATATTTATGCAGTGGGATCCTTCGTTTCTTTACCTTTCTGCTAGAGAAGGTTTCAGAGTATAAACGGATGAATAAGATATTTAGCAGAGCACAGATGAAAATAAGAATGTTTTTTTTCCATTAGAAAGTTTATCCAAAGCCTGTTGTGTGTGGAGGATTTGTCAGGGAAAGCCAAGAGCTGTCTTTTCATAAAAGTCCCAGAAGTTAAGGAAAATAATCCTACAGTGATTGGTTCTTTGAGAAAGAATACTGCATAACACAACATTGCTTTTTTTTCTCTAGGTGTCTTGTAGATTTGCAGAGAAAAATGATCTCCAAGGTTCCTTGGCACTTACTTCTCATATTTAACAATGCTGGGAGCTGAAACTTTATAATCATGTATTTTGTAGACAAAAAAAAGTGATTTAGTGTAGGAATACAAAATCATTCCTGTGTGTGAACAACATAGTGAGGTCTCGATAGGAGAAGACAAACCGTCATACATAAAGACCTCCAGAGAGTCAAATCCTTTCATGATCAGACTGCAGATAAGTCAATGCGATTGGCTGAATTACTACTTTTGTCCCATGTATTCATCTTGGTTGGAGTAGTATTGGCACGGTTCCCATTCATCTGAAAAGCATGAACAGTAATCCTTGTCACACAGATTAGTGGATGCTTTCAGAAACAGTTGTGTATATAACATCAAATGCTTTAAAAGAAAACTAAATGCAATTTTTATTTGTATTTTTCAGTAGGCTGTGTAATGATCAAATGACCAAGAGAAGTCTCATGAGGAATGCATCATAAGATTTGCTTCCCAGCCTGCTAAAAAACAGCACACATTTTTTTTAAACTGTACACTATGATTTGTTATTGCTTATTAGATGGTAGATTGTCATATATACTTAACTCTATAGAACACTGAGTAATTCATCATTGTATCATATCCATGGATATAGAATTTTCTATTTATACGTAAGGTTGGAAAAGCAGGGCCATTTCTTCATCTCTGCTTTAATACATGTCCCTTTGACTTTTCATTGTGTCTAATTTGCAAATGCATGGAGGGATTCTGTAGGATCCTCTGTATACATTTGCCCGTTGCCTCTCTCCTAGGTATTTCCCATCCAGGAGATGTGTTCAGCTAAACACATCTCAATGGAGATTGATATAATTTCTGCCTAAATATTCCGCCTATAGGTTTCGTCTATTCAGAACCATGTTGGCATTTGCAAAAAGTGCTCCCATTGATTTCAGTAAGACGACTTACCTGCCACTGATTGGCTACTCGAAGCAGGCAATCAGTGGCAAGAATTGTTGGACTACGGAGGAGGCAGGTAACTGCAGCTCCAGATCTGCAGCTTCTACTACAGATAAGTCTTTACTTATTTTCATTTTGAAGAGTCCATATTTAAATACTCACAGACTACTTTAATAAGCATTCTTTAGTGTGGCTGTCAATTTATTGTTAATTTTCGATCTCCCCTATTGTAATAGTGACATGGAATTAAATATAACAAAAGTAACTGCCAATTTGATATCTATAACATCTAAATTAAAAAAAAAGAAAACAAATTTTGACCAATTCAGCTATTTTAGTTTTAATTGCCGAACTGACCCTTTAGTGAACAGACAGATATGTATCTAAGGTTGAAAGTGTTGCATTTTGATGAGCTGTCTACTAAATAATTATTAACACTAAACCAAAGAAGGTAAAATCACTGAAAGATGATAATATAATACTCAGCAGTTCTTTAGTGTTTTTGGTTACAAAGTTACCGCTTTATGACAAAAACAAGTTTTTGTGACATATGAGTATGCTAAGTGTACATCAAATGTAAGCCGGTATATAACGTAATACAGCAGGTATCACCTGAGGACTCGTAAGCATTAGTGGAATTACATCCATAATGCCAAAAAATAAATAAATCTGCAAATCCATGGGAAACAGGTAGATAACACAACATATCATTATTATATCATTGTTTCTATGTGAATTCTTCTGCCTTAGCAGAAAAAGCTGCCAGCAATAGTATACGAGTAACTTACCATATATAAACTTGCTTATGAAGCGGTTTGCACCCATAACTATTACTGAGTATTATTATATGTAAGCAAATGTAATGTATTTTAATTAAAAATTAATGGTCGGAGCCACCTTTCATAATCTGGCATTCTAACCTGCCACAATGGAATCAAAGCAGAGTTCAGTACTTAAAAGGACAGTCTAACGTGTGGAAAGGGGCAAATGCATTTGGGGGGATTCTACAGAATTCCCTAAGCATTTGCAAAACAGACAACATGCAGTCTTTATAGGCATTAAAGTGTATATGACAGCTGGGGGGTCCCTTTAATCCTGTCACTAAGGGAGAATGCACTAAGAGTGTCCGACTTCTTGAGTACATGTACAGGCTGGTGTTTAAATACATGATTATCATCAACACCATATTTATTAACCAGATTGTTTCCATCCATCATAATATACTGTAACAATCAGACAATGTTTAGGGTAGAAAACAACTCTTGCAACATGGATATTCTTTCCACATCTTATATGTGTTCAATGTTATGGACATAGGAGTAGCTGCCACTTTGTTTTGAATCAAACAGACCCACTTCAACAACAATACAGTGCTTCCCCAGTCCATATAATCATACTTACTATGTCGGAGTTAAAAGGTTTCACGTTGATGTTGCGAATGGAGCTGCTTGTGAGGGACCAGACCTTAGTTTTGTGTTTGAATGCAGCTCTTACCTTTGCAAAGAGACAAAACAGTACATGAAATACAACATTGTTTCATTTTTGTGAAAATGTGTCTATTGAGCAAATGGTAATGTAGCTGATGCAGTATAGTTTTTAGGGAATGAGTAGGGAATGTTTCCCTCATAAAAAAAACTATACAAACTAAGGGAATGCACGACCTAAAAAAAAGCATAAAAGACAGAGCCGGCCCAAGACTTAATGCCGCCTGGGGCAAAGTTTAAAATGCCGCCTCCCCCCGCCATCGCCGGGGGGCGGAATTATCTACACTTACCCCCCTTTGTACTTACTTTTAAACAGTCCTGCGGCGAGTCTCCCTGCCAGTGGCGTCGCTACAGGGGGGCAAGGGGGG
>VKOC01021529.1:0-16688 GCA_009364415.1 Spea multiplicata
AAAACATGCACCTATCAATATCTGGGGGCTAAAGTAACATTTTCTAACTCTATTTCATACAAGCCCTAACAGAATGGCAAGGAAAGACCCACAGAACAACAAGAAAACTTTATGTATTTTATGCTTAAAGGTGCTTACTAATAGTGTCTTTTTCTCCAAGTGTTATACATTTAGAGGTGCTGACTGTGGCTGCGGTGCTTCCTGGATCTCTTGCTGAATTTAAGATATTTTGTGAATATCTCGTTTTGCTACTTGAAGAATTCTTTTGTATGTACATTGGAGGTTCCCTGAGTCAACTAGGGGTATTTTTGTAGCATTGCAACTAATAGAGACTGATCTTGGAGAGGTCATCCAAATCAAAATAAATGTATTGATCTAAAAACTACCATAACTAGGCCATGATTTAATGTAAATAAGATAGTTGTATTAGAAAACAAGTTGGATTTAAAAAGCATGTAAAACCAAATATTGAAAAAATGCAGGCTTTTCAAGAATATTTTTAATCAGTACCAATTGGTTTAAGGGGCTGGGCAGCCTGGGCAAGTTTTCCACTGGAACAGTCTAGAATATTATTTATACCAGAGGAAAGTACTACTGTAGTACTGAGACCCTGTACACCTATAACATCTTCAACACTGATGCATTTTGGATTAGGTGGGGCCAGTCCAGGGGGCAGTAGTCCCTACCATAAAACCAGGGAACAAATCACCCTCTTTTAGGTGACCAGGGCTGTTCCAACACTATGGAGGCTGTGCCTAATAGGTGTAGCCTCTATATACTGCTTTAAAGGCCACGTTTTACCCCAGGAGCACTGGGATGACATCATATCCCAGCATTTTGCAGTAAAGACAGCAATCATTAAAAGGGGGCAGTGGTGGCTCTGCCTTGGGTCATGCCTAGGGTGGCGCCCAACGTAAATATATGACTGGTCTTCAAGACCCCTTGGTAAAAGCAGGACCATGAGAGTTAGTTTTAAATTTTGCCCATTGATTCTACATACTTGTTCCAGACAAATAAATTAGGATTTAGAATGTCAGATAGAACCAATTTCTTTTGTTGTACAGGTGTTTTGGAAACTTACTATTGGTATTAGATCGGTTTGCCGAAATGCCTGCAAATGTTCAGCACCCTCCAAAGCTTTTAAGTCTTTACCGATATCCATACAGGTTTGGTTTTCACCACAAGATAGTTTACTGCCTGCATTCAAGTATAGAATCTTCCAAGAACAGTATCTTTATGGAACAAGTGTGTCACTGATTTTGGACATGTCTACATTGCCAAGAAAAGTTTGTTTCTATTTGTTGTAGTTTTGATTTAAAAAGCCCATTTTATGGATGGTGGACATTTATTGTATACACATAGGTTGTGTATGCTTTATGAAATGTTTATGTACAAAGAATGGATCTGCTTTCTGAGACGTTACTAAAAGTGTTTGCTACTTGAGGTGCCTTAAATGATGGCTAGGCTTCTCTAGAAGGAAAATGTGCTAACTCTGGTGGTTTCAAAAAAGTTCTCAAATGTTATTAACTGGCATGCGTCTTAAAGTGAACAGTATTATTTATGATTGCTTTTTAAATTATGCTTATTAACTTCTGTAGCATAGACATTATGTATTTCATATTGATTCCTCAGAATACTTTTATCAAGCTTGCTGTGAATTATAGAAGATGCTTGATCTGTAGTTTGCTTATGGATGCAGGTGGGACTGGAGAATAGAAGCCCTGTTTTCATCATCCACAGACTTGATATTTAATATACAGACACATGAGCAATGCCAATTCCATATTGTGTGCATGGCTATACAGAAGGGTTTGCACTAGTAATATCTGAGATTTTTGCTATCTCTTCAACAATAGGATAATCTAAGGGCTTTGTTCAAATGGTTTGTCAAACATTCATATAAATCCTTGTCTGTTACTAGCTTAGATGGACTTTTTTGAGGACCACTGCACAATGAATCCTTGGCACTATTAAATGTGTTCACTGGTTGTTAAATAATCTTGGTGGGTCTGAAAGATCTACTCCAATGCAGCTAAAATGCTGCATTATTTTATTACCTGCTGAGCATGTCAGCAGTTCTCTAATATCTACAGTGTAGAATTCTTATTTTTTATAATACTATTTAACATGTTTTGTATTTTTGCTGTAACTATGACATGAAAAATGAAAATTCCGATAAATAAAAACTTGTATGCGTATTTTGTGTTCATTTTTAATGGGTGTTTCTACTGCTCACTTAGATTGTGATAATTTACTCTGTGGGATAACAATGGGACAAAATGGGCCTTTGCCCAGGATCTGTGATGGCAAGGCTTGCCCTCCTTACTGCAGTTTAATGGTATTTGCCTACACTGTACAGCATACCTGGAAACTTGTGGGCTCCGGCTACCCAGAACCTGCCCTTACGGGACGTGGCCTGGACTGCCTTCTAACGTCAGTGGGTCAGTCATGCTGAAGTCCTGGGTGGACCTACTGATGTCGTGGGAGTTCACACTGATGTTCCCACTTAAACAGCACAGTTTAAAGGGGAAAAGGGCATGAAGTGGGGCGTGTCAGGATCCACTGCCGAGACCCAGAAGATTTCGGTGTCCACCCAAAGAATTGCTGTTTCTGGAGTCTCTGGGCACAACCCAGAGACTTCCCAGGTATGCCGTCCATTGATGGCAGTGACATGACTTAAAATAAAAAAGCAAGGTTAGATGTTACCACGTCAGTACTTCCAGCTGACAGTCAAAGGCCATATATACTTAATATAGGTAGGAGGCTAGATCCATTAGTATGCTGCAGTGCCTTTAAGTCTGCTAGCCGAGTCCTTCACCATATGCCTGTATCCCCTCATATATAATGGATTCTTTGATATGCTAAGTGACCACTAGCAGTCAGGAAAACCATTTCATATCCAGGTCATATCAAACACATATCAATAATAACTTATATATTCATTATCATACCTCCTTGTGCGCATACCTAGAACGGGAAAAGCGCACCCTACAAAAAGAGTACAAACATGGCAGCGCCACTTAACCAGTTTGGAAGGAATTGTGAAGTCTATGATGTTTAGTCATAAGTAGCTAGTGTGACATATCTATGGACTTCACAATTTACAGGAAATTCATAGATGTATGAATTATGGCTGTGGCGAGCACAGGAGGGACGATAAAATGAATATAAGTTATTTGGACTGATATGTTTCCACCACACAAGGGGGAGGTCACTTATGGTACACCTTCCCTCCACTTATACCACCTCTGGGCCGGCTTGGAAACTCGAGATGAACTGGGAAAGTGTATAAAATTAACGAGAGAAGATGGGTCAGTGTGCTTACTAGGGGCCAAGATCTAATTTTGAGTAAGTCGCCATCTTTCCTTGCCGGAGCCCTACGGACAGAAAAACTGTTACTTGACCATCTAAGTGAGTAGTTAGGTTTTCTGTGATTTTCTCCTTTTTATTTTTATCTGTTGGTGTAAATCTGTTATCTTTTTTGTATGCACTGTGATTTTTTTCATTCATAATAAATATTCCTTTATTAAGTTCTGCCTTTGTCTGGTAAAGACTCACGTTACCTGATTAGACCATTGTATTGGTAATTTTAAAACACGTAATTATTTTGTTAAAATATATTGTGTGGGGTTTTTTTATAGTCTGATTCGCTTGGGGTACCAAGACACCCCATTTCTAAATTGTCTTGGTGGTGGCAGCGTTATTTTGATATTTGGTATATCATTATAGTTAATTGCGGGTGGTTTTAAGGGTGGATTTTTGTATTTTTACCACTATTTCCAGTCTAGGGCAGACAGATAGTGAATTTTAACCCTTTTACCACCAGAACCAAGTCACGCACACGCTTGGAGTAGAGTGCGTTCGTGACAAATTGGTGGCAGCGGTGGGATGCGTGTGTGCTCATGTGAAGATGTCTGTATATGAATACATGTGCTTCTCCCAATTAAGCATATTTGAAGGTATGTATCTATGCATGTATATGCATTTATTTTGTATATCTGAAGATATTTTCCTAAACACAGCAACAAACCAAGGTGGTATTGTTCCCAATGTTCTTTGAGATTAGTATAGTTATTGCGGATTTCCTGTTTTAGTCGTCAAGGACTGTGCTTCAATCATGTGGCGCTGAGCCAACTAAGATAAAGCCAGTTTAGTACTACTATCTAAACATATAATATGGAAATTTGTTGGTAAATTTAACACTGGTAACTAGAGAAACATTCAAAAGGATAACAGACCTATATTATAGAGATACATTTTACAAACTTTTACAAAAGTAGTATCAAAATTAATCCTTGTGACGTATGTGGTAAAAGTATGAAAAGGAATTAGCTTTTTAACTGCTTTTGTGTTTTCATCTTGGCTCCTTATGGATTTTAGGAGCGCAATGCTGCCTTGGATCTGCATTTGAGCAGCTTTTCATGAATTGGCATTAAGGAATCTTGAATACCGTTAGTCTGCTATTTTTTGACTCTTTCAATGGACACGTCTTTAGACTGGAAGCCGGCAAGGGTGGAAAAGAGTGATTGTCTCCTGAGTTGCTATGGTATAAAGCAGGGGCGTAACTAGAAACCTCAGGGCCCGGTGCGAGAATCTGTAAAGGGCCCCCCACCCCCAACCCATCTACCCCCTTCTCACGATCTACCCTCTCCCTCCCTACCCCCTTCTCACGATCTACCCTCTCCCCCACCTTCTCACGATCTACCCACTCCCTCCCTACCCCCGTTTGTAGGTCACTTACCGCCCACTCCTGTGGTGGGGGTGCGAGGCCTCTGTCTCGCTGCGCACGGCGAGCGTGAAGCACCAGCACCCAAGACAAATGCCTCACGCTCCCAACACTGCAGTCTGGGCAGCGCTGAGGCAGGCGGTGGCGGTAGCGGTGGGGAGCAGAGGAGTCCTAGATTTCTGTCAGTCAGATGAGCCCAAGAGGTGGCGAGCGGTCGTTTTCAGCAACCGCTCTTCACCCTTTGGGCCCCCCTGACTGGCAGAACTCCAGGGCCCGGTCGCAGTCGCGACCCCGGTAGTTCCGCCACTGGTATAAAGATCTTTGCTACCTGCCAAAAGATTTTTGTAATAATTGTAATTCCACATGTAGCCATTAGGGTGTCTGGCGTAATAGGACATTTAGACAGTCTTTAGGGCAATTATGTGTGCTTTCAAAATTTACAGCACATTGTCTACCATATTTGTATAGTTCATAATACTGGATCACCAGCCTGGGTTTATTTGATGGGCTTCAAGTTGCCTTCCCTCCCTTGCTTGTTCCTAATCTTTTATCCAGGTACCTGGTTATATACATATACATTATCTTTGATGAACCAGGAATGTTAAGGCTTATGGTGTGTGAAATTATGCGGTTTAATAATTTAGGCTTGAGACTCCTAGGATAGCTTTTCCAGTCTCTCTAAACCACAACTTTCCCATAAGGTAAATGAGGATTATGAAGATTGTATTTCTGCAGGGAAGCTATTGTCTTCCAAAGGCTTAATTCTCACAAGCGCCTCAAATTCCTTAAATCAAATTGCAAGTGTTTCATAAGAAAGCCAATGTGATACAAAAAAGGTAGGTGTATGTATGCTATATAAATCATAATGCCACTCTAGAACTGAGAAAAAAATATGTTGCTGGCAAACCATCACCCAGGGGCTTTTTAGTAGCACTGTCAGAAACATCATGTTGCATTTATTATACTTTCACAGAAGCTGAACACTTCTTTCTAAGAACTGAGTAGACAAAGAAAGGGTGTGAAAGGTTAATGAGAAAAAAAAGCCTCTGATTACAGCAGATGTGTCTTCGTTGAAGGCAGTCACGTATTGCTTGAAATATTGAATAATTCACAATGCTAAAAAAGGTGGAAGTAACGGAAAACCATTTAATCTTTCATTAAAATGCGTCTCCTAGTAGGCACGGAAACAAAGAAAGACACTTGGAATGCAAAGCGTTGTGACCTGACAAGTGTACCATATTTATCCATATTATTGTTCTTCATCTTCTATTTTCTCTTTCATCTTTTATCTTCTCTCTTTTATCTTCTCTCTTTGTCTGTATCTCAGCGGACCTAACCTGGCTCAAGCAAACTCCAAAATGATCCTCCAATCAAGGCAGAGAAGGTCACCGAAAGTAGAGCGATTTTACCCTAAGGTGAATTTCCATTAGAATGATTCCGCTTTTGCTGACGTCCCCTCCCTCAATTCTCCAAACAAGAGATGTCAGTGAAAGCACCAAGAGTTGGGCAGAAGCAGCACTTCCGTTGACGTCCTTTGCTCCATTCCTCCAACGCCAGTGAAAGCCCTGCCATTTTTGCAGGAGTTCACCTTAGGACAAAATCATGGCGCTTTCGGTGACATTCTCTGCACCAGAGAGAGAGAGGACATTACCGGAAGTTCCGTCATTCTCTTCACACCTTTCACCCCTCCGTAAAAGAATTACCTGATGCAAATATAGGCATTTTGCCCTTTCCAAATACTGGAGAAAAGGATTAATGTAAAACATGGAGTATTACTCCCCTCCAAGGTGAATGTCTGTCTTCCATGGCCACATGATTGCTACAAGTTCACAACAGCATAATTCTTCTTTGCCCAACAAGAATTGTTTTGAAAAACAACTACAAGGATATATTTGATTTTTTTTTCTTTTGCAAAGTACAACCAAGTTCTGAGGCATCTACTTCAATGATAAGGGGTAAGGATGGCCCAGGGAATGCCAGGAAGAATAGAAGAAATTGCATTTTTTAGGCGCTAAAAGCCACAACTACGTTAAAGGACCAATTCAGAGAGTGAGCTGTTTGAATGTCAGGCCTGTGATAGGGCCATTACTTTATAGATGTTCTTGGTAAACCTACATTGAGAAAAGGTTGTATGACTTTAAGATCTAAAGGGCTAGGCCATTCAATCACAGCACCCACTTTTCCAGGATCAATACTAAGACCAGAGGCAGGAAGAACATAACCCAAAAAGCTGTATGAGGCTGTCCAAATTCAAATTTTTTCAACTTTAGTATATAGATGGTGTAGCATTTTTAAGTACCTTGTTTGGTGAAATCTTTGTGGTTAAAAGACCTTAATTAAAAGCTAACGTTAAATGCCCTTCAAATATGTCTTTATTAGCGTGTGTAGCAGCAATGATATTATCTTTAAATTAGAAACCTCTTCCTTTATTGTGACATTGCAAAAATGTTTGACAGATGGTGTTGTGTCCCGTAACCATAAAATCCAAGGCTTATTATAGGTGTTTTTGTTTTGCTTTGCTGGCAAAGTGACTTATCACGTCTACATAAATAAATGCTGCTGTTTATTGACATTGTGCAGGGAAAAAGTTAACCTGGTACACTTTATACTGTAAACCCACATGTTATTCCCCTACAGTGGTTGTTGACAACTGGAGACAGATGCGAAATAGCTGTTCATTATCCTGGCATCGTCCAACATGGCAACTCAGTGGCTTCCGACTCGGGGCATGACGCACTTCCGGTAGTGCATTTCAAGCCTCATTTTGGCTCGATTTTGAAATTTTGGTGCCAAATCTGCCGCTGTTGGGGCTTAGACCCTGATTACAGCCTGATTTCAACTATTTAAACGGTGAGTAGGTACCTTGCTATTTCGGTCCCTACTCCTTGCTATTTATATTTTCTAGGGTGCTGTTGCATCTGAGGTGGTTATGTTGGCTCCTGATAATTCTGAGCCACCCTCTGTTGAGGACAAGCCTAAGAAGGCTTTGATGAAGTCCAAATATGCACAGTGCGCAGGGTGTCACAAGACTTTGCAGGATTCCAGGAAAAAGCTTTGCTCTGCTTGACTGAAGTCATTAGCCGATTCTGAGGCAGCTGGAGGAAGAGTGTTTTTGGCCTGGCTTAAAGAGGAGATGCCTTTTCTGCCTTTCGTCAGGCTGTTCCTGCCTACCCTCACTTTCCGGCAGTGCAAGATCCCTCTCTCCTTGGTCTTCAGCCAATGTTATCGGACTCAGAATTCGATTATCCTGAGCTGAAGGAGTATTCTTCGGTGGAAGACATTAAGACTCATCTCCACGGTGAGGTCTGCAATGCATTTAGAGGAGACTGCTAGCAAAAGGAGAGACCCCTTCTTTGCCAGTTTCTCCAAGCATTCAGCCTCCTTTCCTGTTCATCCTGTGCTGTCTGAGATTATCAGGCAGGAATGGCATCACCCGGAAAGAAGGGTTAACCTGTCTAGGCGGGTGAAACGTTTATTTCCCTTTGATGAGGATTTTGCCCAGTTCTGTGCTACCTCTCTGAATGATACCGCAGTTAAGAGGGTCTCCAGAAAGACCATTTTACCGCTTGAAGATGGCTCTCATTTCTCTGACCTCATGGAGAAGAAAGATGAAGCAGCCGTTAAAAAGTCTTTTGAGGCCTCTGCTGCTGTTTTCAAGCCTGGAATCGCATCTGCCTCAGTGTCCAGAGCAGTTAAGATTTGGCTCCCATAGATTGAGGAGGATATTGCCGCCAAGGCTTCTAGAGAGTCTATCCTCAAGAATGTTGCCGCTGTTAAATTGGCCATTGACTTTCTCTGTGATGCTTCAATTGAGACCATCAGAATGACAGCCAGGGCTTCAGTTTGATCAGGCCTTTGGAACAGTTTTTGATTTCCCACCTTCCTCAAGACCAGGCAGACCTGAAGGTCCTGGTTCCTGTCCCTCAGCTGGATCACGGGGTTTATTCTCCGGTCTTCCTGGTTCCCATGATGCCTGGGGGATTTCGTCTAATTATAGACTTACGCTTCCTGAACAGTCACCTGCAGTTTGTCCGGTTCGAGATGGAAACCGTAAGATGCCTCAACGACTTCATGGTCTCTATAGCCTTCAAGGATGCTTATCTTCATGTTCCGATCCATCCGTCTCATCAGCATCCAGCACTTCCAATTGTAAGCCCTTCCGTTTGGACTGTCGGCAGCCCCCAGAGTCTTCATGAAACTCCTGGCAGTGGTGGCGGCCCATTTCAGATATCAAGGTTCAGTTGTCCCTTACCTGGAAGACTGGCTTAACCATGTCCATTCGGCGCCTGTTCTCCAGTCTCACCTTTCCAGAGTGGTCGATACATTACAGGAGCTTGGCTGGATTCTAAATTGGGACAAGTCCAGCACCAATCCCTCTCAACAGATAGTGTTCCTGGATTCCTACTCAGGGAAAGCTTTCATTCCACCCTCCAGGATCAATGGAGGTACAAGAAGCCCCTCTCTTCTGTGTATATCGCTCAGGATCTCCTTTTGGGCAGAGTCTCGTTTGATGACCCTGTCCGCAGTCCACCTCAACGGGACATTGAATACCCAAGCGGATTTCCTGAGCAGAGCTCCTGTTCTGAGCGGCGATTGGGCTCTGCATCCGGCGGCATTCAGGTTCATCGTCTGGCAGTGGGGATTACCAGAGACAATTCTCAAGTTCCGGCCTTCTTCTCCGTCAATCCGATGCCTTCGCTCCAGATTTGCAATTTCTTTGTTATTCACTGGGGATAGTAGGAGGGGAGGGGCTTTAAAATGTTTTGAGTCCTGCCCTATCTCAGGTACGGAGGAGGAGTCTCCGTAGTGTCACCAGGGATTGGCAGGGAAAGGGAGCTCTCGATAAGTAGAACTTTCTGTTTATAAATTCTATGATCAAGAGCTCGCCTTACCAAATACCCTATTGTTAGTAAGGTGGACAGAATACGTGCTTTTTAATTCAAGTATTAATTTCATTTTGCTACAAAACATCTTACCGGTACTTCAAGGTTTACAACTTTATTTTTATTTTCAAATAATGCAGCTGTGTTTGAATGATGCAATCCCTATGATTTTCTGCAGATAGTTGTTGGGAGACCTGAAGAAATTAATACATATAATACCAAGTTATACTCTTTTAACTAAGAATGAACACTCAGAACTTTGAAGGATTCAAAATTCTGCACCTGAAGAAGACCTAGTCTGGATGTAATTATAACCAACCATACAATATGGGTATCAAAAACAGAATTATGTTTGACAGCAGCAATAATTACATTTGGTGAATAGTTATTTTACAAGCATGTTGATTAAAGAAATGAAATGGATCACATAGAATTTTTGAAAAATAAACAGCAATAATCAGACCATAGTTGTCTTCCAAGCATGTACATTAAATAAATGAAATAACTCACCATTATAGTCAGAATTTTAGAAAAATAAACAGCAACAATCAGGCCTGGATTGGCCATCTGGAAAACTGATTTAAGAGTGTTGTGTGTGTGGCTGTGACAGGGTGGGTTGCAGAGGAACTTATGGACCAAGGATTTGGGATTTCTACATTCATTTGGATTCATTCTGGTGTTATACTGTAATCAATATATAATAATTATAATTATTTTATCAAATAATACTTTTATCTTCAGCACTTGCCTCGACCTGACATTGCAACCCAGTCACCTCCCTCCAAGGTTGCTGCCAGGATATGATGCCCTGCCTATTAAGGATTTGTGACATCTGACAGCAAATCCTAGGTGAGAGCTTTTTGTAACTGGCTAATTTAACAATGGCAAACCAGGGCAGGTTGCCCCAGAGAGGCTGTCCCTCCCCTCTCCGTGTCAGGACATGCTGCCTTTCACAGACCTGCTGCCGTAGTTGACCTAAGCCGGAATATGCCTCTGGGTTTTATTGCTGAGGTGATTACCTTTGTTTGAAAGAACATGGCTCATGGCACCACCATGTATCATATGGTGTGAAGTTCTACTTACAATGTGAGTTGACGTGACAACACCTTATGTGACCTCCAACAGGTTACACATTTTCAGAAGGAGAAGCTGGGCACTTCCATTTAGAGCTGCTCATCAAAACACTCAGGGCTTTGTCCCACTTAGCCCCCACCACCAGCATTGAAAGAACAATATTCATCCATTCATTTATTAACATCCTTGATGGGGTCAAACAAGTTTTTTCTGAAGCTAATTCTACAGAATAATTCATATGCTTCTTAGAAATCTTGAAGCTCTTATCCTTTCAAGGATAGGGAAGAATGCCATCATTGTTTTGAAGACCTTGTTTATTTGGCCGGAGCAGCAGACAAACACCATATAGCAACAGATAAATAAATAGATACATTTTAAAATGTATTTAAAATATGTGTCTCATTCTCACAGTTACATCTAAGCAAACCAAACTTTCATTTTTAGTAGGCGGTGAGGCCTGGCACCTTCTGGCCCCTTGTGCCTACCCCCTATTAATTACAAATGCACCGGCACACATATTTACACATTTACTACTAACATACTCAAACGTACACACGCATACTTACACTAATACACAATTACACATACTTACTAACACATATTCAAGATAGCTGACAGAGCACTCGGGGCCTTCCTCGCAGCGACACCCAAAACCATCCATTGAGCAGGAGGTGGAGGGTCCGTTACAGAATTACATTCGCCTCCAGACATCAGGCCAATGCAAGGCAGGCTCCCAGTTGCCTGCTCGAGGTCCTGTTAGCTGCAACAAGGGAGCCGGGGTTGAGCCACTCTCTTTGTGTTAGTGTCTGATACGGTGAGCACTGTCAGAGCCACTGGTGGTGTGGTGAGCACACCCCCCCCCATCACATCCATCACAGGAGGACAAGGAGCAGGCAAAGAGGATAGACCTCATCAATAATGAAGGCTCCTTATTGCACGAGGAGGACTCCACCAGATCCCCACAAACGGTGAGTGGATTGAAACGTCGCTGTTTGGAATAAAATTGGGAAGGGTAATTCCTCATCCCATCAACAGGGGAGTGTCCAAGTAGCTGGGGCTATAAAACCCCAACACACCTGTGATTCATTGAGGTTATGCTGTTGCCTCATGCACAGAAGCCCAGCATTTTCTCCTGTTTGCCTGCTCCTTGTTCCTGCGCTCCTGCTTCCCTTTTTAGAGTTCGGGCTATGTGACCCCCAGCATGTTTTATTTACATGTGGCTTTAAAAGAAGGTACTGTTTAGCACAGATGGAGTATTTTTTGTACAACCCTATAATTGTATCATCCACAAACAGCCGTTTGTAATCTGAGTTCTCACTACAAAATAAGATTTATTTCAGTGCTTTGAGATGAGAAATCAGAAAAGGTTTAGGCCTTGTAAAGTACACACGGTATATAATTTTTTGGACGGGTATTGGTATCTAGAAACAAAGTAACTATTATTGTTTGAGACATCAGAATACAGAGATTTAGCCAACATAAGCTGAAGGTGTATAGTATCCAAATGACAGTTCCATGTCATAATTCCATATAAGCACTGTGAATCAATGATTCATTTAACATTAGTAAGATGGTACACACACAGTTAACAAAAGATGCCTTGTGTTTTTATAGAAATATGTTTATTCCTAGGAAATATCTTTGTCCATATGCTATAGCTGGATAAATGCCATCTATATACAATAATTACAGGCACTTACTAACATTTGGCAGGCATCAGCATCAAGTGCTGCTTTTCTACTATGCTATTTGTTTCATATTTGATAGAAAGAGATCTGCAGTCAAAATGTTTGCCATTTAAAAAACGCCTTTAACCACCAGAAGGGAATCATTATTCAATCTAATTTTAATTACTATGCTTTTTGTGCTTTGACAAGCTAGCAGAACTTACTTCCACAAAAAATAAGGCCAGTAACATAAAGGTGAACTCCTCCATGTTGCTTTTGTATGGTTCAATAGGGTAACCAGTGTTGGGTGCTTAGAAGGTAGGTGAAACAGTGTGATGTAAAACTTAACTGACTTTGGACCAAACAAAGCATTAATATCCTTCACTAAAGCCCCTTGTGTGAGGGCACACATTGCATGTAAGGTCATCACTGCAGTCTTACGAGTTCTATTGGTCTTCCAGGTCAAGAGGAGAAGAGTATCATGGTCGATTCAGTTCAGAGTGTAATAGACAAAACTCAGATGGATCCAGATACCTGTACAGGTAAACTGCAGGCTGGAGTTACAGATGGGTAACACATGATGCTAGAGGTTAATGTAGAATGGATGGTCAATACACAGCACAGAGTAAGCTAGTCAGGTATGGAACACAGGAATGGGAATACAGGATAACAAATACTAGGCAGAAGAGTGGTCAGGCAAGCCAATAACTAATGCTCAACAACAGCAAACATGATCTCCAAATCAACAAATGAAATAGCAGGAGCACAACAGGGTGTCTGTGCTGAGTAGTTCTGGATTTTTTAATCCGGCGCCCAGTTAGCCCCACCATCATCCACATGTCAAAGTCACACCTCCAGCTGCATGTCACCGGCGTGCCTACAGGTTTATACTGCAGGCAGGGACACGTGGATGCCACTCAGGACCTCCGCATCGGCAGTCAGCAGCAATATCTGGCGCCAACGGGTCCTGGCCACATGACACATGAGTATGTATAGACACAGTGTACATGGCTTAGTGTTTGTGAGCATATAATGTTAGCATGTGTGTGTCTGTTACCATATGGTGTTAGAATGTACAAGCAGATATTAGTGTATGTGTGTGGGGATGGTCACCAGGGTATGATATATTAAGTTGGAATGTTAGAGGTTAATCTAGGGTTAGCGACGCCTAGGAGAGAAAGAAGAAAAGCAGGAGAAAGAACATGTGTGTTAGTATGTATGCTTGTTAGTTATGGGGGCCCTGAAGAAATACTGCACCCAGGCTCGCCCCGTTCTCATAAGGATCTTCAGATGGGTGGAGCAATGGGTGGGACAATGGGATGGACATGGAGCAGGCTGATGTGGCATGGAGACACATTCGTTACGCCTGTATTGGACCCCAAGATTTCTGATGGTGGCCCTGATTTGGAGCTATGCATCAGAAACAACAGCGTTTGTCAGTTTTCTACACTTAGAGCAATCAATACTTGTTGATTGCCCCATATAGAACAATGCTGAATTTAAGCATTGGCGTAAGGGCTGCATGATACTACATAATATGATCATTGAGTATATAGGGCCGGCTATAAGTTATAGGAAAGTCGAGGAATAGCCTAAATAAGCTTTGACAGAAGTCTGCATCAGTGCTTGTTAACATATACAAAAAGCAGAGTTCAGGTTGGGGATGCTGGGTTGATGAGCTTAAAACAGATCTGTCATTGACATTACTAAGAACTGCCAAACTGTAACTTAAACATACTTCAATGCTTACGAAATACATATATGATTCTTGAGAATTTTAACTTCTAATGTGTACGTATTGCTTGAACTTTGGGGCTGCAGAACCCTGTGATATATTAAGCAGTATTTACTTATATAGCAGTATATGGAACAGAAGGGGCTGCTTGGTGCTCTGCCATTTCCTAAGGCTAAAAAGCTACATTCCAGGAAATACTGGACTCATATTTATTCTTTATGGAAGGATTTGGCCTCATTAAACAGTATCATTAGCAACCTTGACAGAGTTTTTTTTAAATGAAAACCACACTGTATTAATAAGTTCTAGGAACAGCTAATTCAATTCTGAATTTTTTTTTTCATTAAATTGAACAAAACTAGAGAGCAATGAATATTTAAATGCCAATTATTTTATTCATTAAAAAAAAAATATTAGGCCATAACGTCCCAAATTATTGTCTTTGAGCACAATTATAATTAATAACAATATGATCTTAACTTACACAATTCTAAAAGTCTCCAGGTTATCAGTTGGTAAAGCCATCAGTTGTTTAATTATTTATTGTCTTTCTCTTATTAAAATTGAGTTTGTAATACATTCCCCTAATTTAGACAGAATTCTATATTTAGATAAAATAACAGCTCTAATAACATATTGCAACAGCACAACTCACAGTGCTTATGGCAGTGCTTCCATATTTTTAAATCTCATGCTCATCTGTATGGGCGCATGCAAGAACGTTTCCTTATGTTGTGGATGAGTCATGTGACCAGGGCAGGCCACGGTCACTTAATAGGAGGCAGGCAGCGGCGCAGGCAGTGCAGGCTGCAGTCGCGAGCCGCCAGCTGCGGTCATCCAGTAAGCACGGTCGCGGCTCGCGGTGACTATGGGGAGGAGTGGGAGCGAGTCAGCCAGTTAGGCTTGTGGGGGTGGAGCAGGGGGGTGACAAAATTATGTTTTGCCTAGGGTGGCAAAAATCCTTGCACAGCCCGCCGTGTGACAACAAACCCAACTCTAAAAATGCACTTACATTTTATATATATATATATATATATATATATTTATATATACACTGATCAACCATATTATTATGACCACTGAAAGATGAAGTGAATAACACTGATGATCTTGGAGCAGGAAAAATGGGCAAGCGTAAGAATGTGAGTGACTTTGACAAGGGCCAAATTGTGGTGGCTAGATGACTGGGTCAGAGGATCTCCAAAACTGCAGCTATTGTGAGGTGTTTCCAGTCTGCAGTGGTCAGTACCTATCAAAAGGTGTCCAAGGAAAGAAACAGATGAGCTACTGTAGTTCAAATTGCTGAAAAAGTTCATGCTGGTTCTGATAGAAAGGCATCAGAACACGCAGTGTATCGCAGTTTGTTGCGTATGGGCAGACCAGTCAGGGTGCCCATACTGACCAAATTCATTTTTAGCAGGTTTATTTTAAGTTCACAAGATGAATAGGAATATCAAATTAACAACAGTAGTAATAGCTAACATGAATAAATTATAATCATACTAGTAAAGGGAAGATGTAAGAAAAGGTTTTAATTATGGCTACTCTTAAATATTTATGAAATTTTAATATCTGCTCTAGATAATTCTGTTTCACATTGATATGAATATAGTGCCAACTGAGTCAGAGCATATGGCTACATTATTATTATTATCTTTTATTTATATAGCGCCAACAGTTTACGCAGCGCTTAATACAATACATAAATTTAAGGGATATGACAAGACAAGAATTGACAGACTGATACATTAGGTGGAGAGAGCCCGGCTCGCAAGCTTACAATCGAGAGGGAAATCGGGTGACAAACATAAGGCATAGAGAAAGGGTGAGAGGTAGTGTGGTGTTTGTATCGATGACAAGGAAGTTCTAGCAGCTAAGATGGTGCGGCTTCTCTGAAGAAGTGGGTTTTTAGATGTTTCTTGAATGTCGGGAAGGAGGGTGAATCCTGAAGGTTCCTTGGGAGTAGATTCCAGAGATATGGGGCAGCTCAAGTGAAATCTTGTAGATGCGAAAAGGAAGAGAAGTGAGGAGGAGAGCCTTAGCCCATGGGAAGAACGTAGGGATCAAGTAGGAGAGTATTTGCTAATGAGGTCAGAAATGTATGGAGGAGCAGTGTTATGGATGACCTTATATGTCAGTACCAGGATTTTAAATTTAATTCTAAAGGTAATTGGGAGCCAGTGGAGGGTTTCACAGAGGGGGGAAGCAAAAGAGGAGCGACGTGCAAGGAAGATAAGCCTAGCAGCGGCATTTAGGATAGACTGTAGAGGAGAGAGTTGAGACAGTGGAGTGCCAACCAGAAGAGTGTTGCAGTAGTCAAGATGAGAAATGATAAGTGAATGAAGTGAGTGAGTTTTTGTGGATTCTTGGGTGAGGAATGGGCCGATATGAGAGATGTTTTTTAGGTGCAAGCGGCAGGATCTGGCGAGGGACTGAATGTGAGGGATGAAGGAGAGGTTTGAGTCAAGGATGACCCCAAGGCATCGGGCCTGGTTAGTAGGAGAGATAGTTGTGTTGTTAATGGTGATAGAGAATTCAGGTAGTGGAGTGGAGATGGAGGGAGATGGAGGGAGGGAAGATAATGAGTTCCGTTTTAGAAAGAT
>VKOC01021530.1:0-33231 GCA_009364415.1 Spea multiplicata
CGCCCTGTGCGGTCGCACAGGTCGCACACCCCAAAGGCCGGCCCTGCCCAAGCACATTGTATCCTCTTATATTCAACTGCAATCTATCACGATTATAGAGTTTGTACCCCAAAGCAAAATCAGCCCAGTTTTCTAAAAACCCATACCAAGACTTCAGTCATGCATTAAGCTGCTTCAGCCCTTGCTATAAATTAAAGCGTAATTCTTACTTTGCTACACTTTTATGTATTGATTGAACACAAAACCCATGGATGGGCTGACTAGATGGGTTCTCATCCCCTATCATGAGTAGAGGTAAAAGCATGATTTAGACACTTTGTTGTATTGTATAAGTCTCTATAAAGTTCATGGAACATTGTAAGCCGCAAAGACTGACTGCCCACAGCTGCTATGGCAAAACAATAAAAACAATGAAAGGAATATATGCTTCCAAGTTCATTGCTATTAAAACCACTAAATTACTGCAATTTGTATGAGTAACCACAGTAATAATACTATAAAAAAATTAGGATAGAACACAGACATTTCATAATAAAGTCTGTGTTATTTCATTCTGCAGCCAAATAAACATAGAATCTCACTTTCCTCTCTACATACATAGGAGGCTGTAAAACACATTTCAACAAGTGTTCTATTGGGAATCTGTCAGGAAACATCCAGTCCCAATCTGGATACTTCTCACATTGGCCGCTCCGTCAGGTTGAAAACTGCAGCACTTTTTCTTTTTTGTACCCTTCGTGACAGAGGCTGTTTTAAGATTTTTGTAGTGCTCATGTTTAGCTGTAATTTTCTTCTCTCTCGTTTAGTGTACCTACACAAATTATAAATTGTATACATAGTTTTCTTTAGATACCATTTTTGTATCATCTAATGTCCTATAAAGAAATAATAAAATATGGTGAATTTTTGTATCTCACTTTTATTTTAAAAATATTTTACTCATCTGAAAAAGCTAATGAAAAAGTGTTTTTATGTCTTTTTTTGCAAGTTATAGGGCAAGTAGTGTTTTGTATTTTCATTATTTTTTTACAAATCTGGTAATCCTGTCCCCATGTATTTTAGTAGCTGGTGTTTTAACACTTTCCATGCACTATTTTTTCTACCAGCCTTTGTCAAACTCTGTGGTATTTTTTTTGTGTGTTTTTTCCACAAACATTGTAATTCAGGTATGAATTTACAGCTCCTGGTATGTGTCACTGCCAAACACCCCAATATGTATTCAGAAACATCTATTTAGTACAGTGATACGACCCATACATGTGTCGAGTTGTTTGGTAGGTAAATGCCACATTTGGGAAGTGTGCATTTTTCAACTTGGAAATTGGCATTTGGCCACCCTGCCTCCATGTACTATTTCGGACATCTTTAAAGTCTGCCAAATTAATTTCACCCCACCATACATTATAGCTAGACATCCAGTGTATTTCAAATGGTATTTTAACTCTTTCCTTGCACCAATTCTACCAACAGCCTTTGTGTGATACCACATTTGGGGCTAAAAGGCTACATTTGGGTGGATTTTTCAGTGTGGACTTTTACCTTCTGACCATCCTGCCCCCATGTCCTGTTTTGGACATCTTTGAACCCAGGCAATTCAATTAAGACCATCAAACTATAATTTTTTTTTAAACTAGACACCTCTTGGGTATTTCAATTAAAGTACTTGTGTTCAACCTGCAGGGGGAGTCCAGAGTTCTCAGGAGGGTCTGTTTATTTTTCAGTGTGCACCATCATCGTGAGAGAGGCAAAATCTCTCGCAATGGCACTTGTGACCCTGCATTGATTGTAGACCCTGTTAGATGAAAATAATCACTTGAAAAACTATTTCAAGACATTGCCTATATTTGCATGTAGTAATAAAATATCTTTGAATGCACTTTTCCTCTAAAATAAACATAATTTAAAACAGAATATCCCATATCTAGTGTTAAGTAAGTAGGAAGAACCTACCTTGGTTTAGATGGTAGAACTGTGAACCAGGAGAAGCTGATAGAAAACGCTGAGAGTGCTGGAACGGAAAATCAGTCCGTGATAAAGAGTAGACAAAAGGGAGGCTGGGTCGGCAACAGCTATTTAGTCCTAGATACAGCGTAGTCAGAAGGCAGGCCGGGTCAGCAACGCTTAATCGGTACAGACATAGCATAGTCACAAGGCAGGCCAGGTCAGCAATGGTTAATTGGTACAGGTGTAGCGTAGTCAGAAGGTAGGCCAGGTCAACAATGGTTAATCGGTACAGGTGCAGCATAGTCAGAAGGCAGGCCAGGTCAGCAACGCTTCAGCAATCAAAGCAGGGTACCAAGGATTAATACACAGACAAAGTCAATATAGCAAGGTCAGAATCGATAATGAACAAGCTGGGGAAAAGGATAGGGAAGGGTACTGGTGCAGGACTCATGTCAGACAAGTTGTGCCAGATGCATGATAGGGAGTTATATGTTTGATCTCGATCCGTGGGAACTGCCCAACTATTCAGAGAGAGAGAGAGAGATAGTTATTCTTGAGCCTACTCATGCAGCCACTATAAAAGTTGTGGGGCGAGGTACGAGAAAAGGGCTCAGGCAGGAAGAGCTACATTGGCATGGAGCATGGCTAGCACTGAGTAGATTGTACAAGGGGTTGAAAATTAGCATGCACCATAAGGAGGACAAAGGATTGCCCCAGAGGCAGTGATATCAGATGGGGTAATCAGAGCATTCAGGTCAAATTCAGATCCCAGATTCCATTAAGTGCATATGAAAGTACTCTCCTAATCAAATAATCCACTTTAAAATAATTATTTCACATCTGACATGCAGTTATTTCTAAAGCACCTTCGCACTGGTTATCTGTATCTTATATTGATCCTGCTCCTCAACTGTGTACCTATCCACAAACATTTTTCAAGGCACTTTGTTTTATAACCAAGTTCTTCTCCAAGTGATCTTAAAATAGTATCACACTCACACTTGTGTTCAGGGCCGGCTCTAGGGGTGTGCGTGTTGCGCGGCCGCACAGGGAGGCAGGAAGAGGAGGAGAGAAAGGGGTGCCGAGTGGTCGCACATGAAAAGGTTTTTAGCAACCTCTCTGCCCCCTTTGTCTCCTCTGCTCCATACCGCTGCCCTGACTGCGGTGGTGGGAGCTCAAGGCCTTGGTCGAGGTGCGGTGCTTCATGATGAGCGCCAGAATATGACATCATATCCCGATGACAGTGAGACTGAGGTCTTGGGCTCCCACCACAGGGTAAGTGAACTACAAGAGGGGAGGGAGTAGATAGTGAGAAGGGTAGATAGTGACTAGGCGGTGAGTAGGGGGAGCGGAAGTAGATAGTGAGAAGGGTAGTAGAGGGGGTAGACAGTGAGTAGGGGGGAGTGGGTAGATAGAGAGAAGTGGGAAGAGATCATGAGAAAGGGGGGTAGTAAGAATCTTGAAAGAAAGAGTAAGAATGAGTAAGATAATGAATGAAGTAATGTGTAGATGAATTGAGTGAATGGGTGAGAGAATGAGTGGATTAATGTGTGGATGAATGAGAAAATGAGTGAGAGAATGAATGAATTGGTATATGGATGGATTGTTTGAATGCGTGAGAGAATAAATGAATTAATGTCTGTATGAATTGTGTGAATGTGGGAGATAATGAATGAATTAATGTGTGGATGAATTACGTGAATGAGTGACAGTATAAATGAATGTGTGGATAAATTGTGTGAATGAGAGAGAATTAATTAATTAATGTTTGGATAAATTGAATGAATGAATTGTGAGAATGCATTAATGAATATGTGTAAATGATTTGTTTGAATGAGTGAGAGAATGAATAATTGTGTGAAGGAATTGTGTAAATGACAGACTGAATGAGTTAGTGACTGTATAACTGTTTTGTGTGTATCATAGATGTATAAGTGATTTGGGAAAAGGCAAAGATGGCACAAGCAGGGTGTTTGAGCTTTGGGGACCAAGATGGCACGGGCAGGGTGTTCATGGGAGAAAGATGGCACAGATAGGTTGTGTCACTATCCCGGCGGCTCCGGACGCCGCCGGGAGAGTCTCCGCCAGGAGGAGAAGCTGCCGCGCTTCTTGAACGCCGGCCGTTCGGGAAGGCGGGCGGTCCTCCGCTCGCCGCACTGGGGCTAGTTGCGGGTGGTGGGTTGACCGCGGTTCTCGGGAAGACATCTCTCCGGGCAGCGGACAATCCCCCGCCCGAGGTATGAGTCGGGGGAAATTCAGCTCCGGGAACAACAGTTCCCGGAGCCTGAGTACTTACCCGTCCTCCGGTCGTCGGTCCTCCTCCCGGGCTCGCGCTCATCTGGGAATTGATTGACGGCCGGGGGGGCGTGGTCTTTTGTTCTGGTCCGGGAGGGGCTTGTGTTTGGCGCCAGTTTTAAAAGCCGGCTGTGCCTTTCACAGGCACCCTGTTGTGGTCCGTTCGTGCTATCGTTTTGTTATTTGACCATTGGCTTTCCTGACTTCCTGTTTGCTCTACGATTCGGTACCTTCGCTTGTGTCTACTGGTTTTGACCCCTGGCTCGTCTGACTACCCGCTTAGTGAATCTGACCCCTGGCTCGTCTGACTACTCTTATTGTGTTCCTGTCTGGTGCTGCGCTTGCTGCCATTGCTCAGAACCTATCTCAAGCTGGTGGGAGGTTGTCCGCTGTTGGGATCATCTAAGTCCTGGGCAGCGGCTGCTGGGAGTCTCCTCTCTGTAGCAGTAGTCTGGGCAGAAGAACTTCTGCGGGGACGACCTTCCTTAATAGTCCAGCAAAACAGTGACAGGTTGTTTATGTGACAAAAATGGCACAGGGTTGGCTGTTTGAGGACAAAGATGTCTTATGCTAGGGCATAGGCACAGACTGACCAACATCGGGGGGGTGGGCGCACTTCCCAAATATGGCATTTTAACTCCAAACCCCAGACTATCCCATGCATGTGGGAAAATGTTGCTGAACACATTGGGGTGTTGTTTGATGGGGTAAATTGAAGTAGCCGGCTTCAAAGATGGCCCTACTAGGACATGGGGGCAGTAGGACCAGATGTAAAAGTTCCAAGTTAAAAAAATGTGCACTTCCTAAATGCGGCATTTTACCTCCCAAACAACCCAACAAACCCATGCATGTGGTGTATCACTGTACTCGGGAGATGTTGCTGAACAGATATTGTGGTCTTGTTTGAAATTGACATACACCAGGAGCTGTAAATCCATACCTGAAGCTCCATTTTAGTGATAAAAAACACAAAATAAATTACTACCACACAGTTTGACAAAGGGTGGTAGTAGAATTAGTGCATAGAAAGGGTTAAAATACCAGCATTTGAAATACCTTGAGGTGTCTACTTTTCAAAAAAATATGATTTGGGGTAAATTGCATTGGCCAGCTTCAAAGATACCCGGAATAGCACATGGGGCAGAATGACCAGCTTTGGGGAAGAAAAATGGTTTTAAAATATATAACTTGTGTGGGTACCCTATATGAGTGAGGAGAAAATTACATCTAAACACGGGGACCGCAAATGTGTTAAAACAGCCTCGGTCTCAAGGGTGCAAAAGGTAAAACACAGCCTGGTCCTTAAGGGGTTAAGGTACATTATTGTTACCAGTGTTTCCAGTTATATATTATTGTACGTGTTTGTACTTGCACATAAATAATCTCTAACTAAAAATTAGTTGTTTGTTACAAGATTATTTCCCTAAGGCCGGCTCTGCTTGTGTTACAGTAATGGCCCAGTGCTGTACACAACCTATGGAATGTTCCAACTCTCCTCATGCGATTATGCAAGCCAATAGTAATGCTGTATCCTTTAACTTAGTAACCACCCTCTATATAACTGCCAAAATATTCCCCTAAATGTAATGTCATTTAGCATTGTTATACACCCTCTGAAAAGAAGCCAGAAGAGCTTAATGTATCAATTCTAAAGATAATGGTCTTCCACAAAAGAGATCTTCAAAAGCTAAGTCTTTACTCTTTTGCGAGACAGCCTAGTCTTGATCTAGTAACTCGTACAGTAGCCATAATTCTTACACTCATATACAACACACTATTCTTGTTTTCTTTTTCTTCACACTGAATTAATAAAGATAAAACTTACATTTTAGATTTAGAAAGGAACTGCACAGTTAAATAGTTTCTAGCATTACAGACTTATGGACAGTGTGCTAAAACAAAGCTAGAATAGTCAAGGAACTGTGTTACAACATCCCACTTGGGGCGACAATATTATTCCAGTGCAATCTCCCCTGAGAGGCTAAATCTAAAATTTGCATAAATTGCCCTAGCTATACCTTATGGTTATAGTTGGAAAACCTAAATCAATAACTAAATAGTAGACAACTTAACGAAGATACTAACATAGTTATACACTATCGAATCCTTTGTAGAAAGACAAACTCTGCTGGTTTCAATTATGTCGTTAGGCTATTGCGAACTATGGTCTTCCTTAACATTCCCCAAACTTCCCCAAAGAGCAGTTTACATCATGTAAGATTAATATTTTGACAAAAGGTTTTTGCCAATTAGAATATTTGACCCATTAGTTGAAATAACATTTCAAACTATCTTACAAAATCAAAGAACTCCACTAGAGGGCAGCACAATTTAAAGAAATGGTTTCTCTGTTGCTTTTTATCTGCCACAAGGCATCATGGTGGTGAACTTCAAACAAGACTTTTTGTTTACTTACTAAAGGTATTCTGAATAAATGCGAGTTGGCATTTAAGGCACATTTGCAGTAACAAACTCGCATGAGTTGGAGAATGTCTAACTTGCAAATTTACTACAGCCAGCTCACATTTACACTGTTGAGCACACTCTGAAAAACAGTAGCTGCTCACAGATTTATTAATCCTGAAGCTGCTTCAAACTACCCATGACCCCCTATAACTTCCAAATCCAATGGTATGGTGATTAAATATAATTTTAAAAAACCTATGTAGAGGTATGGAAGCCCACCTATGTCTATCCCTTGGGGTATAGTAGCACATTGGCCACTTTATTAGGTACATCTTGCTAGTACCAGGTTGGACCCCCTATTGTCTTCAGAACTGCCTTCATTCTTTGTGGCATATATTCTACAAGGTGCTGGAAACATTCCTTAGAGATTTCATTCCATATGGCATCGCGCAGTTGCTGCAGGTTTGTCGGCTGCACATCCATGATGCGAACCTCCCGTTCCACCACTTCCCAAAGGTGCTCTATTGGATTGAGATCTGGGGACTGTGGAGGCCATTAGAGTACAGTGAACTAATTGTCATGTTCAAGAAACCAGTTTGAGATGATGTAAGCTTTGTAACATGGTGCATTATCCTGCTGGAAGTAGCCATCAGAAGATGGGTACACTGTGGTCATAAAGGGATGGACATGGTCAGCAACAATACTCAGGTATTGTTTAGAGCTACAGCATGTATTCCAAATGTCTGTCTGTAGTAAGGATGGTCCCCTTTCAAAAACCATGTTCTTCTATCTCTCTTACCTCCCCTGTTGCCCCTAATTTCCATCATTATTATATGAAATACTTCACTCAGTTACACAACTAATTATGTCACCACATGGAAGTGGCGTTGTGGCCAGTTTTTCTGGGTGTGGGACTCGCCCGCAAAGACATCGGGAGTGACAGCTTCAGCGGGACCCCCTACCTGCATCCCAAAAAGGGGGGGCTCCGGGTAGCTGGAGCCTGGATGTTACCAGGTATGACTATAGTGAATGCCAGTCAATAATGGGCCATAATATTTAATAATTGCTCCTTACATGGGTTACAGCAAGCAATAGATTTGTTAATACCAATGTATCTATACTGTCATTCACTAAAATAGTGGACTTCATACATGATATGTTATTGACTTGTGATGTCAATCTGCACTTCATTGCTACACTTAACCTTTTCAGTCCAGAGAATTTAGCATTATACATAAACATGTGTTCTTCAGGCATAATCCTGGAAATTAAGTGTAGATTAGCCTGAAGTGTCCAGATAAGTGTCCTAGGCTTAACAAGAATGATCTGTTTATCTCAGAAGCAATAACTTCAGAAGGATTTACTGTACTGATTTTCAGTGTCTGGAAAAATAAAGCAAACGGTGACAGTGAGGTAAGGAATTAATGACTTTCACAGTTTTAAACAGAACAAAATAATGTTTTTCATACTTTAGAGGGAGATCTCTGATCTCCCCAACTGGCCCATAGCCATAACGCCATAAGCATACGTTAGCTACAGAGTCCATAGATCTCCCTGTGACCGGCAAAAAAATAAATGGCATTGTGCCGGCTATTATTGTGCCCCCCTATGTATGCCACTGGTGCTGAGCTATATATCATAGCATTATTTGTTGCAGTTTAGAGGGAGATCTATCATCTCCCCAACTGGCCCATAGCCCGAAATTGAGACTCTGGGGCTAAAGTATGCTTACGGCCCAAAAGCATACTTTAGCCCAAGAGTCTGCATTCAGGGCTATGAAGCTGACATTCGAGGCTTCAGCGGCAGTAGCCCCAATAGCTGTATTAATATAAACAATGTAAAATGGTACAACAAGTTAGGTGAACATTCATATTAATTGTACAATAAAAAATTTCAAGTTTAAAGAAAATATACAAAACACTTGGGTCCATCATGATACACAATAAGCAAACAAGTTAACTATTTAATGCTTTGAGTTAATTTCAAGAATGCTATTGACTTATCTTCATCATCTTTTCCTTAAATACATTTTAGTCCTTGAACTTTGATCATTTGCGAGAACAGACTAAATGTCTACACATTTGTGTTTCTATAGCAACCGAAATTTTCTCAAATAACCTTTCAATTTAACATCCAAAATAAAAAGAGAACTCCATTGTGAAATAGGAGTATTAACTGCTGCATCCAGGAATCTAGCTAGTTATTCCATGTGAAATCAATCATGTCTCAAGGTCAACATTTGGTTTCAAAGATCTCCAGTTGCTCCATTTTTAGTATTATAAACATCTATCTGTGTGCTGCTTTTCTACGTTTTTCAAGGCATTTATGTACAAGATATTTTTTGTGACATAAAAGGTTATTTTAGTTTGAAACATCCAACGATATCAATGTTTTACAGAATTTCAAGAGGAGGGGATGTTAACGTAGTTGCTCTTTTTTTGTAGACAGTTTGTGGTAACAAACATCCAGGCTACATATTTATAGCAAAACTCATTTGGCAACTATAAGTCTGAGACTTCTACTAATCAGATGTAAAAAAAATGGTAAGGATATTGTGTTTGTCTCAGGTATAAGGGATCTTTGGATTTATTTTTATCTTCATTGTTCTACAGAATCCTTGCTCTACGCCCAGGTATTTGGCCAAGGACATCTCATTGTACATGACAGACATTACCTTGCACTTGTGCAGAAAGGACTCCCACTGATGTGAATGAGAGCACTTTCATGACAATTGAAGCAGCCAATCAATTGAGCAAAATACTCTGAAGCTGCAGATTGTCTCTAATATGCATTGTTAAGAGGCTGCCAGGGAGTGCCAAGAGGCTGCTAATGGAGTGCTAGTAATACAGCTAACTTCCAAGGCCACTATGAGCAACTCAGTGTTCTAAATGTGGAAATAATATATCATATCAAAGGATCCTTTAGTAAGAGTAACTAATTGGACATAGTTACTTCACAGTTAAAGCCAAAAAACAGCACAGAACGGGTTGCATCACACATACCACAGGGTTAACCCAAAAACCTTTAGAGGAATTTTTCAGCAGACAAATGCAGTCATCCATCCTAAATCAAATTTTGCTTTAGCGTTTTGTCTAAGTTGTCTAAGAAATTACTTATGTAATCATTATGCTTTTCCATTATCTCTTAGTATGTGTCTTAAAGGGACAGTGTAATGTCACGGATAGCCTCTCCAAAGAAGAATGAATATTAAAGTACTTTGTAAGTAAAAAAAAAATTAAAAATCACTTACCTCTGGGAGGACTTACAGCTCCCCACCTCCTCCATGATTATTCACACCACTGATGGATGCTTGAAGTAGACAAGCAGTGTCAGAAGAGCACCCCCATTGAAATCAATGGGGGCTGTTTCTGCTCATGCAAACAGAGCTTTAAACTCCACTGTACTGTTCACCCAGCCAGCCAAAAACATCTCCTGCACTGCAAATATGATGGGGAAAGCGGCAAATAGATTCTGAGGGATTCTGCAGAATTCCCCATGCATTTGCAAAGGGGACCACATGGAAATTTAAAGGGACCACGCTATAATATGCATTAATCATATGCATTAAAATGACTTGCCTTAGGGAGGAGTTACAGGTGGAGTTTCCATCTGTCATTTTGTTAATTTCCCTGAAATCACAAATGCAATACAGAAACCCAACTTTTTTTCTGCAGCTCAGTGTGGTGATTGCAAGACCTCAATTTTAATTTTGAAGGAATCCATGTTTTGTGGCCACATGACTGGAGAAATGCCAATGTAACTTTGCTTAACCTGGTAACTCCAGTGTGTTTTCAAGGGGGAAAGTTTTCTTTGTATTTGACAATATTCATCCATATTTGACGTAATTTAGCTTACACTTTCCTTTTCGGAAATCCCAATTGTTCATCCAGGTGCTATGGAAACAAGAAAAAAACATGTAGAAGAAGCTGAATAGGGAATTTGAGACCAATGAAGAGAAATAGTTATGGATAGTAGTTTATAGTGGACTGGTTAAATGATGATACATTCATTAAAATAATGTATTAAGTTAATTAATGTTCTTAGTTAAACTAAAACTTTAGAGAGTCTTAGACACTGTGAGAAATGGCAGGCTGAGGCTCACAAAGTCTCACACAGAAGAATCTCACTCTGTAAAATGCTCAAATGCAGCACATCAGTGTCACATAAAGCAGTCACAGTGAAATGAATAGATCTGCTCTGCTCTTATATAGGCTCTCTTCATTTTTTTCTTTCAAAGATGCAGCACAGCCATTGGACAAGCCCTAAGCATGTGACAGGAGTGAGCTAATTGGACAAACAAAAATCAGCTCACTCAATATTCCTGCTCTTTGTGCAGGCAAAATAGCAAGATTCTCCTCCTCTTAGTTAAAATGGCGGCTGCGGTGTGGAGAACGAATGAACGAAGATTTTCTTATTGCACACATCCTTTTTCTGTTTCTTTCGTCCAATATTGCATTCTTTTGTTCGTTATTGCAAGTCTAATGTTTAACATTACTTGTGGGAAAAATACTTTAAGGAATAAAGAGTGCAGCCATCCTGGAATAATTTGTTGCTAACAAAATTATTACCTGAAATCAGCATTAATTTGTCATGGATGCATTGTGTCAGATAAATCTTTGATTGGGAAAATGCTGTGTCTATTTGGATTTTGGATCTAGTGCTTCATGTGAGATAACGTTTAAGTAGCTAAGCCTAGAAGAAGATTTTAGCGTTTGGATAGAAAACTGCTTAAAAGAGAGTTGTAGATGTACTCTTATTCGGTACCTCAGGGGTTAATTCTGGGTGCACTTCTCTAATGCATATACAAAGTGGGTATAGCAGAATATCTATATGTGAAGGTGACACCAAATAATGTAGGGTTGCAAACGATGTTTGTTGTTTGCATAATGACTTAAATAAATTATATAACACCCTTGGGGGCAGAGTCATGTGATTGCATCATACACATGACCTGCCCTTCTAATTTGATGCACCGACAATGTTGGCATAGTTCACAGGTCACACACCTCCAAAGGCCAGCCCTGGCACCCATATTGCACACGAAAGATTTGCTAAGTACCCAGATTGCATCCATGGAACAGCACAGCACCCATATTGCACAAATAGAACACCCCAGCAGCCAGATTGCACACAGACACAAGAGTTGCCCAGCGCCTAGTTTACACACAGACACATGACTTGCCCAGACTGCATTCACAGGATTTATCCAGATTGCACCCGCTGTGGCCTCGTCTCAGAGTCTTGGGACTCCTCTCAGTCTGGCTCACACGCACCATTTATTCATTCTATACCCTTTATAGACTGTCAAAATACACATATATTATACCCTTACAAATGCCTGCACATGAACACACACACATGCCTGCCCATGCACACTTATACATACAATCATGATTCTACTACATATAAACATCCTAGCTTAGACTTGCCCTTGCATCTACTTTCAAAACACAAACACTCTCTCTGTCTCTCTTTTCTCATGATTTCTCCCCTATTTCATCATCTCCATCCTTTCTGTCCATCTCTCCTCCTATTTCTATTTCCTTCCCCTTTCTCCTTATCTCCTTTTACTTTATCTCTCCCTTTTTCTCCCTCTGTCCTCTTTCTCTTATATTTCCACCTTTGATCCCCCTTATCACATTTCTTACCCCCCTTTCTCATTAGCTCTTCTTTTTTCTTTATTTCATCTCTCCTAATTTCTTTATTTCCCCTCCCATTTTACTCTATCTCTCCTTTTTTTCATCAGCTCTCCATATTTGATTATCTAATCTCTCCATTTTTTTCTTTAGCTTTCTTCTTTCACTTCCTCTTCTCTATTCCTATAACTCTTCTTTTTCATTATCTCACCACTTTTTCCATGTATCTCCTTCTCATTATCTCTCATTTTATTCATTATCACTTCCCGTTCTTGATCTCTGCAACTTTCCCCATCTCTAATTCTTATAATGCCTCCTCTCTTCTTTTCTCATCACTGCCCTAACTATATCGCCCCATAACTTATTTTTCTCATTATTACCTCTTTATATAACTCCCCTTTCTTTCTCATTATCGCTCCCCTACATCTTTATCTGTATTTTCTTAACATCTCTCCCCTTCTCCCCATCACTTAGTATCTGTTCCACTGCTCTGTTGCGGTTCGCGCGGCTTCAAAGCTGAACCAGGGGTGGATCCAGAGCCTGACCTTAGGGGGGGGCACTCACCCAGACATACACTAATACATGCACATAGACTAATACACTAATACACCCAGACACTTGACACTAACACACAAACATACACACCCAGACACCCACACAGACATACCCAGATACTCAAACTAACACAACCAGACACACAGATATTAGCATACCCAAATAAAGACATGTTCACACACTAATATACACAGACATACACATACTAACATATCCAAAGACATACGTTCACACACTAAAATTCCCACACGCACTCAAACATACCCATACACCCCTACTAACATACCCAAAAACACGTCACTTTACATACTAACAAAACCAGACACATACACTAACATGTGACAAAGTCACATTCTTACACTAAAATACTCACATACACTAACATACCCTTACACACACACAAACATACACAAAGACATATGTTCACACACCTACATACCCAGACACACACTAACATACCGAGATAGACACACACACTAACATACACAAGCCTGTATTGCAGTGCAATGTTGCATGACCCTGTCTGCTCCTGAAAATTAGGGCGATAAAGAGGTAAGTCCGTGTGTCGAGACTTACCTCTATATCCTTACTCCTGGAGCATGCCTCCATTCTATCTCTGTGGTGTCCCAGTGCCCGGTTGACACCCCCTGGATCCGCCAATGTGCTGATAGCCAGTACTCCTTTTATATAGAGCCGAATGTAGGGAGATCCATGATCTCAGCTCCCTGCCCTGCTCCTTTAGCTGATCTAAGTGGGGGTGTCTCCTCTGCAGCAGTCTAGACTGCTCATCCATTCCACCACTGAGGTAGTAACCCCCACGCAGATCTGTGCTCTAGGTTGGTGCCAGTAGTAACTGCTGCAGGTATCACCACCATTATGGACAGGACACACCTGTAAGATGCAAGAAAGCCTGTAACTATTTATTTGGGAAAACACAGGTAACACTGGGTAAACACAAAGGACACAAATCAGTTCAGTTACAGTCATTATTGGCTAATTGGGTGTTCAATGTAAAGGATGAGTTTCCCTTCAAAGTGGCTGTGACAGGGAGAGTATTGGCAGCTTCTGTGTTTTTCCTGCCTGTATTTTACTTGGTGCACAAAGGAGGTATCTACAGTAGTTGCAGGTGGTGGTAATTAAAGCTCCGTTTGCTATATAATTTAGGGACAAGTATGTTGTATGCTTCTGACATTTCTCCCTTCAGGCTGTCTATTTTGTGTATATGGCATGCCATGTGTTGTGGGGTGTATAATCTCAATGTCTGTGAAACACAGAGGCTGCAACTCTGCTGCAATATAGAAACTGGAAGACTAAGCCTTTCCTACGCAAGAAGCTGGGAAAGATTACTTGTTTTACTTGGACTTTACTTACTTAAAAATTCTTTCACAACCCGCTACAGGAGTTTTGCAGGCCCTTATATTGACATTTTTTGTTAGTTTAATTGCTGAAGTAAAGCATATTCATTTTGTGTTATAGTCCTGAAGAAATAAAGCTGAGGTGAATGGCCTAAAGCCTTGTGTCTCTTGTTTGGTATCACATCCTCCTACAGTGGCCAATAAGTTTGAACCTGGGTAGGTGAAACACAGGAAGAAGCTAGAATATTTGAATAAGGCAATATGCATGGTCACATAGGCACAAAGAAGCCTCACAAAAGTACAAGGGTGAGGGGCACAATTGAAAAATTGCTACAATAATACAACATAACTATGTATACAAATATGGTCTTGTTTACAGGAGTTGATCCAGGAAAAAAGTGACTGCCTATTGGAGTTCTAAAGGATTATTTTCTACCCACTGAGCCAGGGGCACAACTAAAAACCACGGGGTCCTGGTCCGAAAATTGCCCCGGGGTCCCCGACTTCACCAAGCAACATGTGCAACACACACATCTCACACCAGTTACACATACATGCTCACACATAAACACTTACACATAAAAATCCATGCTCACACACATTAATGCAAACACATTCATACTCACACACACTAATACAAATATCCATGTTCACACACAATTATACACAGACATCCATGCCCATATACACTTATACATAGACTTTTAGGCTCACACAGTTATTCATAGACATCCATGAGCACACACAAACACACACACTTATACATAGACATCCACGATCACATACATGTATATATAGAAATCAATGCTCACATACACTTATACATAGACATTCATGCCCACATACTTACAAACATATAAACATAATGTATGTATTTTTTAAGGACAGATGGGCATTTTTTAATATTATTTTTCTATGTAGGATCCATCATTCAGTACATGTCAATTTTTTTTTCTTTTCACAATTTTACTTTTTTCAATTTTTTTTTTGCTGATCAGAGTGACCAGCAAACAGGGCTCTATTTTACTGGATAGCTAATTGCATTACCTGTGATCAGCTTGCAGGGGTGGGCTGCTCTTAGGCCCCTGGGACATCTGGATAGACCCTCTTGGAACTCTTTTACTTAGATCATTGTTTTCAGTGGTGTCAGATAATTTCTGAACAGAGGTCTGGGCTTTCTCATTTATTTAAGTGTAACCAGTGCTCACAACAAGCACAATTCCACAAGATTAGTTAGCACAGAGCTATCTAATAACAGCCTAATCTAGTGTGCACCAGAGGGGAAACATCCCTGCAAGTGGGAAAAACATAAGGCATTTTATTACATCCTAACGGTCATCTAGACCATGTTAAATATGATATAATAATACCTCATAAGGCGGAAAATTAACTATTCAGCATGTGAAAGACCTGTGATAGTGGCAGTTAAACAGTAATGGAAAGGCACATGAGTAGCAACAGTCAAATTGGAGTGGGTCCACAGGCAAGACTAGATGGTTCAGGTACTATGGGCAGATCCAAGTGGAAAAGGAGCCATGGTAAGATCATGGTAATACCAGTTGAAACATAAAAGTATACAGCCAGGATCTTTTTTAAACTTGAAGCTATAACTGGTAACTGGTGTAACAGTGTACAGTCAAATTGCTTTGCCTTTTTGTGGGCACCCACAAAAATATTTGTTTTTTCCCTCTCAAAAGTCATAGTAACAAGGTAATTCTTGATTAGGTCTGCTCTGGGAATAAGTTAAAGATCTCTTTGGGGACTAATTGTGTTTTAAGTATTTATTACCTAATGGTGTTTTAGTGTTTCTTGTGGCTTTAGAGCCATACAAGTATGATTTCACCCATTTCACCCCCATTATCATTCTGTGGGTATGCTGCTATGTTCCAGTGTTTACCCAGATTTATTGATTTCAGACCATGTTGCTTTATCTGTAGTTTCCAAATACTCTCCCCTCCTCTTTGGAATATTGTCATGTTTACATGCTCTTGAACTATTGATTTTCTACTCTGACCTTCCTATGCCTGCTTTCTTTTGCATTTTAATTCCTTTTCTTTTACACGTTAGGTACTTGTGTCAGTTTTTAAAAACTGAAGCAGCTGCAAGTAGATTGCAAGCTTGCAGGAACAGGTTGTATACTGTCAATTTTAATGTTATTATTATTCTCCCCAATTTCAATAATCAGGTGTCGCTCTAAATAAATGTATTATCAATTAATCATATATATATATATATATATATATATATAAAAACATTTATGCTATAATCTTGTATAAATCAGATTAACTTTTTGTTACCCCAGTTTCTAATACACAAGGGGGATCAAATCCGATAATGTCCCTCTGACCCTAGGGTCTGCTTAGTGATGATTATTACAGATACATGCATACTTAAATACGCTGTCTGCTTCAACAAAAGGCAGGGGGGGAAATAACCTGACCGCAATAATAAATCCATCCCCTTTGCAACAGGCATCAAAATGAATTGAATACCTTTGTTATGCCAACTTACTACCGCAATGATCATATTAACAAATTGCCATATGCTACATGTTAAACCAAGGCCCAATATTACACTTCAAGCAATATTGGGAGTTGTATCTCCAACATAAAATAGATGAACCTTGTATTTGTTGGATGTACCAATTAAGTATTGACTATTCACAGTGAAGCTCAGAGAAACCTTCTGAAGTGACAGGGCAAGTGTTGTCGTTTTCACAAATGTTAAAAACTGAAAACTCTACTCAATTTTTCATCTATCCTATCTTAACATTGAATGCTGCAAATCACTAGTGTGTTGGAAGTTACCTGCTTTTTTTGCACAAGTATCACCATTTGTAATGTGTGCACTGTATTAAAACATTGGCTCAACTTGTGCCATATTTTGTATTAGTACATAGTAAATAGCATTGTACATGGAATATGTGTGAAAAACAAAACAACATTAACAATGATCTTGGTAATAGTGTCAAAAAAGGTAGATGGAAAAAAAAAATTTTATTATAGTGTTTTTATATTGTCAATTTTTATATAGTTCACAAGTTATTTCAATGCGTTCAACTTTGTATATAACTATAGTTTTATTTTAACAATATTATTGTTTATGTGGCAGAATAGAGACAGTTACACTATATTTCTCTATATAATAGCTTCTGAGTTTTTTCCCTCCAGAGTTTCACGTGGAACTGGACGCTGGGATTTAACACTTTAAATCCTACCAATAATAAAAATAACAATTTCAGTAAAATAAAAAAATATGCCCTTCAACGGATTAACGGTTTTTAATTTATAAATAACGGTTTCATTTTACAAACCACTGGTCATATCCGTTTTTTAAAACGGAAGCGGCAGTGCATGGGTTAAGTTCCCGGTAGTACGAGGTTATTAAGGTAAGTAGTGAAATAGTTAAATTATCTAGAGCTTTGCCCATTTACCTCTACTTTTACTGTCTTTCTCATTGTGCTCATTTCCTTGATTTCATGTTTTCTTCACATCTTGTGTTCTCCCACCCCTCCCATCTCCCGCTCTCCCCTCCGCCCATGGTAGAGAGGGCCCCTGTGAGGGAATCCGGCTCCTGCAACATCATCATCAGCAGCAGCAGCGTCTGGCTGTAGGATGCATCTGGCTACCGAGACGGTACCCTCCATGGCAACGTACTCTTCACACTTCAGTAAGTTCGTACTTTACTACGTATTCTGTGAAAGCTGCTTTTCGGCTCCGCACGGACAGCTTCTCAGCAGTGATTATAGAAGCAACACTAAGTACGTTATTGTCATATACTGTATGGTCCCAAAGGTACCCCCCACTCTAGAACGCTTTTATATTATACATGTAAACATGTATGTGCCCGCATGGAGGTTTTTACATAAATAATAAAACGTTACTTACCGTTGATATGCGTTTCACATATTCAGTTATTTGTGAGAAACAGAAAATGTTTAGAAGTTTAGGGTATTTGAAGTGTGTGACAGGTAATCCATTAGGAATACAATGTTGATTTCATATGTTTTTATTATTCCTAATTATTGTTAATTTAGATTGCAATATATATATATATATATATATATATATATATTTTTTTTTTTTTGAGAAATGCTATAAGGAATGACACTGTATGGGCTGAAATTATTCACTGTCACATTGGCTTTCCAGTTACCAAAATCTCTGGCCCTGTTATATGAGTTGATTTTTTTTTTACTAAAGCTATCCATAAAACTTTTTTTGTGGTAATTGTTATAATATAATATATTTTACCCTACTTTTCAATATAATTCTTGTTTTAATAGACAGTCCATGTGCAAATACATTATTGATACATGGTTTAGTTTTACTGTTCAATGGATTATTTTATGCTGAGTAACTATTAGAACTTTTATGTATGATAGGGACAAAATATATTTCTAGGACATTTATACATAAACGATATCAAATTTTCACAGCATTATAGCAATCAGGTTTTCCTAAGGTACTACCTTATCTTTTATTTAAAGGACCTCTGTGGTCCTCAACATTTATGTGACTACATTTTTTTCTATGTTGGCCAAATAAAATGTATCACTTATAACCATCTTCTATACCTTACCTTTGTTATGTATTTGTAATGTAATGTACACAAAATGTATTTGTTACCCCACAGCAGGGGGGTGCCCATTAATGTTGAGGGCTATTTCTACAGATATGTTTTAAGATGTAAGCTATTTATTTTGAGTGTAGTTAATGTTTGTTGTGATAACACTTCACCCTTAACCAGAGGGAAAAAATGGAAATTGCAGCAAATATCCCCAAAATCATGTGTCTGTTAATGTTAAGGAGGCATTTGCTCACTTGCTGTCCCTAAGAAGATATGCATAAACACAAAATTCATTTCATATTGATATTTGTCTCGTGGTCTACTATCCATTTAAAGGGAAATTACTCAAATTCTCATATATTTATACTTCAAAATTAGTCAGTCTCCTATGACTCGATATGTTATTTTGTATCAAACTACAACTGGGGTTGGTTTGGTTCCTTTATCATGTAAGTACCGGGTAGTTGAAGTTTGCTTTTTTTTCGGTATGTAAACAATGATGTGGATGCCTCAACATACAGTTAATAAACAAGCACATCAGTTACATTCCATTTGTGATGCATTGATTGCCTTAACTGCAAAGTAAGTCAATCAGTAAGTTTGTTGGAGTAGATTCTGTCCTGTCCAAGACTCTGGCAGTGCTAAGCAGAACTTGTTTTACAACTAAACTCCACAGACTAATTACCGTACTTTCACAACAACCAACTTTTGTCAGGATAGAGGTAGCAAGTCACCCCCCCCAACATTGGTCAAATGTCCAAAAAAGGGGGTGTAATGAAAGTTTCAGTGAAGGCCTGTCTACATTTTATGTCCTGAAATAAGAGGGGGGAGCAATTTGGGTCCAACAGGTGGACTGTCCCTCCTAGAGGGACACTTAGTAGCAATGAAGTAAAAGAAAGGCATTATAGTTGAGCCAGAAAGGTGGACCAAGCCGGTGCATGACTGGAATGACATTGTGAGGACAGTGTTTTGGATAGGAGCCATACTTATTTATGATTTTGGGTTGGCTCTGGCTCGTACTGCTTCCCTATAATCAAGCCAAACCAGGTTTAATATCACATACAATGGCATGATTGATAGCACTGAGAGGTTTAGTCAGACATTAGTTTGATTTCATATACATGCAGTTGTGATGAAAATTTTGCATACCCTTGGAGAATTGGTTATATATGTACCATTTTTAAAGAAACCATGAGTGACCAGGCAAAACACTGAAGGGTCAACTTTACCTTGTGTTTAGGGTCATTGTTGTGCTGGAAAGGCAAAGAGCGTCCCATGCGCAGCTTTCATGAAGAAGAATGAAAATTGTCTGCCTGAATTTTCTGATAACACACTGCATTCATCTTGCCATCAATTTTCACAAGATTCCCTGTGCGTTTAGAGCCTCAAAACATCAGTTAGCCACCACCATACTTCAAATTGGGGATGGTATTCTTTTAGCTATAGGCCTTGTTCATCCAACTCAAAACATAGCGCTCATGACAAAATTAGGTATAAAGGAAATCTGTATGCATAGATGGGGAGAGAAGAAAGGAAGAATTTGAAAATGCTCTGAAAAAGAAATAATTAACCCCTTAATGACAAGTAACGTGACAGTCAGGTCACAGAAAAACAGTCACTTGGCACGTCATGGCACATGCGTGGCATGTCATGGCATTAAACAAGCTTAGAAAGCCATCTACCATCGCTTTCTTCATTTAAACGGTGTTGCTGTAATGCCTTGATGTTGAGGCATTCAGCAATACTGAGATTGACATTTGTCATTCTCATTGACACTGTATGTCGGTAGACACCCATTTTAAAAGAGTTTCAGCTTCAATGGTGTCACTGAAATGGCTTGATAGCGAGGCATTCAGCGACACCAAACACCCACCTCAGGACGCACTGCGACCGCTCCGGAGAGCCCAGCTTTCTAATCTCAGTGTGATTAGTAAAATATAATTTTTTTTTTAAAATGGATAAAAATTGCTTAAAAAGTATAAAAATGTAGTAGCATTAAAAAATAATTATGCAGTGATGTCAACATCAGGGGAACCAACCAGTTCCAACAAAATGTGAAAAAATGCAAAAATATTTAAAAAATAAAATTAAAAAAGTTTATTTGCTTGAGCAAGTGCTAAAATTAGCTCTGTATCTTCCTAAAAATCCTGACATGGAAAGAGTTAAGATACTAGCACATGAAATACCTAAGGGATATCTAGTTTTCAAAAATATATGGTTTGATGGGGTAAACTGCATTGGCCAGCTTTAAAGATGTCCCAAATAGCACATGGGGCAGAATGACCAGATTTGGAAAAAAATAGTTTGGAAATAGCAAAACACTACTTGTATTTATTGTCCTATAACTTTCAAAAAAGCAAAAACGTTGAGTATTTCAAAACTCAGGAGAAATAGTAGAATCTATTTAGTAGGTTCTTTCATTAGATGTTGTAGATGAGTTAAAAAGCTGCTTTTTTTAAAATTGTCATCATATTTTTTGTATTTTTATTAATAAAAAAAATCTGAATAAAGCCCTTCTTGACCTGAAAAAAAAACAATACATAACTTGCGTGGGTACACTAAACTACAGCTAAACACAAGCATTGCAAACGTCTTGGTCATGAAAGGTACAAAAAATAAAAAACAGCCTGGTACTTAAGGGGTTAAAATGTATGTGGGGTGAGTGGTTATAAGTTTGACAGTTGGAATATAAAAACAAGTCAATTTAATAATCAATATTTGAATGAGTTCCATAAAAACGATCAAAGATACGTACATTAAAAATTATATGATTATTAGTTAAAATGCTGTGGTATCATTTTTCTGCTGTGAAATGACACTAAATGATGAAAAACTTAACCCATTCCACACCCTGCTATTTTTCCTACTCTTCCTATCTAAGATACAGTCTATTCCATAGATTTAATAACATCTGAATACCATTGATCAAAATCTTTTGGCTCCTTGATTAGGGAAGTGACTAAAACATTAATTTAGTTATATGTACAATTTCATAATTTTGGAAAATATTGTAAAAACCACAAAGATTTATTAACTCACCAAAACGTATTTGGATAATTGTGTTTAAAAATTGCAGAGGTGCAATGTATACACCAAAATTAAGTCCATCTCATTGTCCTTTTCTTTTCCCTTTCTTTATACTAGACAGTTATTTTCTGCTGCAACTACACATATTCAAATCTGAAGAAGCCAGTGTTGGTGAAAAGAGTTAGATTTTTCATCTTTTGGTGTCAGAAAGAAGCATAATGCCACAGCTTTTTAACTAATAACATATAAAGTTTAATGTATGTGTCTTTGATCCTTTTTTTTTGGAATTGTTTTACATATTGATTATTAAATTGATTATTATATTCCAACTGTCTAGTTGTTTCTATTATTGTTCACCCTAAATAGATTTTTACAAATGCATAACGTCTGTCAGGACAGGAGTGATAACTTTATTATGGTACATTTCTCCATCTGTATAAAAAGAGAATACACACACCCTTCAAAGTAAAATAAGTGGGCCATGAAATTCTTACAATATACTTTACATTAAATGAGTTGTAAAGGTTATTGGGAACTGGCCCAATGCCTATCTTAAAAAAATAGCTGTACAAAATTGTTATATATGTTGATTGTGTGTCTGGGTATGTTGTGCAAATACTTTCATGTTGCAAAACATCTTTCAAATGTAACATTTGTGTCACTGTGCAAACTAGTGCTCACGGAAGCCTTTACAGTGTTTGAAAATGAACCTAGTGGTATCACAGATAATAGCGGCTTACCTCTTTGTATAGCCCCATTTTGGCCACTGACTCTATGCCATATGTGCACTTAGCATGTAATGCGTGATATTTGTTTGATCCATTTGCTTTTGGTGTCTTTCACATTGCTGATTTCCACAATCTCCCAACCTGTGTTTTTTCTTCAGCATTTAGTTCATGCTTCAAGTCACAGAAGTCCCTCTAGTTTCTTCAAAAAGTCCTAGATTTTTTAATTAAAAATTGATCAGGGGTTAAAAAACAGCTACGGTAGTTTTATAGCTACTACACATACAGGTTTTCCTTAACTGTTATCAGCATAAACCTAATCTGATAAAGAGTTTACATTGACTCGCCTGTTGATTTTATTTACCTGTCCAAGAATTGTTGAAGGTAATGTATTTCGACTGAAAGCCAAATATATACATCAAACGCATTTAAAGTGTAAACTTGTCAGAAATCAGTGGGGAGTAGTTTTTTTTCTATATGTTAATGTAATTGAAAAGGGAATGTGGCAGTTTTTAAATCATTTGCAAGAGATGCAAGCTACCTGTTGGAAGCAAATTTCTCATTTTGGCACATATGGGCCTTTTACACCATTTCATAATTTCTGAACTAGTTATAAAAATGTATCAAAGCTTTGAAATGAGCAGGTGAAGGATAACTGTGTGCAGTGATTCATTATGCAGAAGAGGCAGAACATGAAAAACCAAGTCTTTTATTAAAACTTATATAAAAAACAGCAGTATTTCTTATTAAATTATTTTGTCAGCCTGTGCTGACCAGGGCCCTATTTACAAAATGTATCAGTTTGTCTTAGTCTGTCAATTTCAGTTTTGTCATAACCTGCTTGAATTGTTTTAACTATATCAATAAAAAAATAATAAAAATTAAAATAATAATAACCTGTGCATTCAATGATTGAAGTGGGGGTAGGAGCTGATTACACAGAAACCCAGGCTGACCACAAATAGCCAATAATAAGCGTACTTAAAATAACAGGTTTTGGAAAACAAAAAGTCTCCAAACACCCTGTACCCTTTACAGGAATACAATTGCTACTTCAAAGGATATGAGGAGTTTTGGAACTTTGGGTACTGTAAATGAGAAAGGAAAAATACTATTAGGGAATGGCATAATGAAAATTGCAAAAAAATGTTCTTGTCCTCAAGCCTTCATCATTAAAGGTTTAAAAAAAAGAGAAGAGCGCAAATTATTGAAACATACTAAAATATATTTTTCAAAAAGCTCTGGTTCTTCTAATCCTAAATAAAATAATCTGAAATAATTCATGGGCATTTTTTCCAGTGAAAGTCAGTTTCCCCAATACAACCTCACCAGTGGTGAGTCCATATTAAAGCTCACATAAGCCAGGTGAATGCCAATGAATGGACATTGGCATTCACCATATTGGGTGCATGAAAAACAAATTATTAGCAAATTGCAAAATAAATACAAAGTGCTCAGTTTTGCTAGGTGTTGAGAAGCCAAACCTTAGAATTTTCTGGAGCTTCTTCTGAAATGATTACAACATGTTCTATTTTGTGCAATATGCTTGGCTTGAGAAATTTGTGTTTGATGTAAAGAGACATTCTTATCCTCAGGGAACTCATCACTGCCTGCTGCATTTATATTAGCTGTGAAAGACAATACGTTGTTAACTCACCATATGACTCTTACACAGAGACGTGAATTCACATACAAACATGTGCCTTTTGTTTTTATTAAGGGACTATGCATTCCATTTAAATGGGTATGATTTTGCAAACTTAATCTTCCCCTTGCAAATTATGTATTGTATTAATCAAACACGAGTGTCTTTGCAAAGTGTGTTATACTTCGATTTTATAGAGTCTGGATTTAGCATTTACATATTTTGCTTTTTCCTTTAACAAGCAATTTCTTTGCAAAAAAATGCTACAAGTGATCCTGTACCCACAAAAAAGAATACCACAGTTATAACATTTCATAACAAGATGGATCTGAACACTAAACATAGAAATCACTTTTTTAATTTCAGTTGTAAATTATGTAGATATAAAATTTTCAACAGTAAAGAATAAAAAGGAACAATGAATGAAAAGACGATCTAAGCATAGTCAGATTCAAAGAGCAAAAAGGCTATGCAATACATAAATCCAAAGTTAAATGAGGCTCTGTTTAAGATGACCATCATGCTAATTTCCCAGGGCTTCTAAGTGACAATCACTATAATAAGTATTAGTATTTCCCCTTATCAGATAGAAGGCCTAGAAGAGTAGCAACCAACTGGTCCATCAATCACTAAGTATTCAAAGAGGAAAATAATTAGGCCAGCGTATAGACAGCTACCATTGCCCATGGTTTTGTAATTGGATGTCCAACAAGCTAATATAGGCATAATGGTCTGGTGTCCACATACATTTATTAAAATAGTATAAACCATTGATGATGTAGTCACATTACCATGACAAAGAACAAGTTATAGTCTTTAATACATATCTGTAAATTGTTGTTGAACCAGTTCAGAATATTACCAATTTCTAAAATATTTTTTACCAAGTAAAAACCAAAAATGCATTGATTTCTCACTATAATGGGTGTCTAGCTATCTCCTACAAGTTCAGTATCAGAGAGAATAGAATATACAGTACTAGACAAACATTTTAGGCAGGTGTGAAAATATGTTGTAAAGTAAAAATGCTTTCAAAAATAGACATGCCAATAATTTATTTTTATAAATATTTTTTTAGCATTTAACAAAAGTGAGTTAACTTTTGAAATCAAACCAATTTTTGGCGTGACCAACCTTTGGCTTCATAGCAGCATCAATTCATCTAGATAAACGTGCACACAGTTGCAAGATAAATTTGGTGCCAGACAGATGCATCCCTGATAGTATTGGATGCTGGCTAAGTGTCTGCTTGTACTTGTAAGCATTGAGGAGACCATTCTGCCCAATCCCTTACTCCATTTGCAGAAATGCAGCCCCAAAATTGCAAGGATCATCCACCATGATTCATTATTGCCTGCAAACTAATTCTTACATCACTCTCCAGCCTGTGGCACGAACAAACTGCCTTCTACTACAAATTAATATTTAAAATTTTGACTTGCCAGTCCAGAGCACCTGCTGCCTTTTTCCTGCACATCAGTTCCTGTGTTTTTGTGGATAGTGAAGTTGCTTGACCTTGTTTCCACGTCGGAGGTACAGTTTTTTTGTTGCAAGTCTTTCATGAAGATCACTTGTTACCAGTCTGATCCGCACATTAGATGGGTGTACAAGGGTTCCACTGTTTTCTGCCAATGCTGAGCCGTGAAGGGAAGTTAGCATTATGTGTCCTATCTGCTGCACTAATTTACCTTGGCCAACCACTGCATCTATGGTCCTCAACATTGCCCGTTTCCTTCTACTTCTTCAAAAGAGCTTGGACAGAACATCTGGAAACTGCATTGAAATTTGCCTTGTACCTTGTATCTTATTGCTGTGCTCGGTCTTGCCATGGCGCATGACTTTTAAATTAAATCTTCACCAACTTCACCTTGTTAGTCAGTTTGGCTGTTCCTCACCCAGAGTTATTCCACCTACACAGCTGTTTCTGTTTCAGTTAATGATTGTGTTTCTACCTACATAATACATTGATGATCATTAGCACCTGTTTGGTATAATGGTTTAATTTTACAACTAAATAAATGCTTACAAAATCCCCAATTTTGTGCAAGGCCAAGGGTAGTCCTGCCTTATATTGATGATTTATTTGATTTTGATTTTTCTTCTGTTCACTCAGTTTGTATTTTGTTAAATGATAAAAATAAAACAAAGTTTACATGTTTGCCTTATATTTTGTACTGTATGTCAGTATTATTTCTTTCTTTTGGTAATAAGAAATGATTGGCATCCCAAGTGTATTGTGTTCATGTGGATGAATTCAGACAGGTACAAATATATCTCATTTGAGTGTTGCTTCAGAGAGTTGGAAAAGACTGTGACCAGCGTTAAATCATCTCCGACAAAGCTAGCTTCAGTGTTTCTCATTTTTAGTATCCCTGACATGACTTAACTAGTTGCCAGCAGCAGGACTATTTTATTGCAGCTGTCATAGATCTGTTAAAAGAATAAATATGTTATTGATGTTACTAGACTTCCTAATCCCTTAGTACCATGATGAAGTGGTACTCTAGTATGTTCAAATTCTTATTTTGCATCACTGTAGCTTCTGTTTTCAAGAATAAAAAAACATCAATGCCAATAAAAAAGGAGCTGTATTTATGATATGGGGACATGATGCATTTAATGTTTCATATATTGACATTCACATAAGATTATTTGCCCGCAAGGCATATGGGAGAAACTGAAGTGAATGGACAATCAGCTTTATTCATCCCACACATTACCATGTCCTTATCTAACTGTATGGTTTGTGCTGGAATGCAATTACTTCAGTAGTGCTGACGGTGCACCACTCATTTCAAAAAGTTCTTTATAATTCCCCAATTCATTTGTTTTATATAGAATGCAAATGCTAAACTTGTATACAACGTAAATAGTGCCTATATGTTTTAACCCAATACTTGACTAAAGACTGCAGCGATAGAATTGTGGGGATATAGCCATATTTTCCCAAAAAGTTGATACCTTTTTATTAGGCTAAAATAGAAAAAGATATAGTCAAATACATTTTCTGGACTTCAAATCTCTTGATGAATTGCATCTTTTTCTACATTGACCCTATACCAGCTTTGACTATAGACTCCATTTTGTCTTGGGCAAATACAGCTATATCCATTTTACAAACTTAATTGTATATTTAGTAAAATGTGTTTGTATATACAGTATATGAGCTCAAACTCATGGACACTCATCTACATAAATGTGAATGGCCACTATAATCATTTAAACACTTATGTATACAATATATAATAAGGCTTAATAATGTCCATTACTCTATCTTTTCTTAACTTTTCTTTCTTTTGTGCTTTTACACACACATAGACTAAATACCATGGTTCTCTACACATTCCCGTTGCACTCAAAATGTACTTAACATTTATCAGAGGTAGTGAATAGTTGTATCCTGCTCTGATCACCTACAGTGAAGGAAAAAATATGTGATCCCCTGCTGATTTTGTATGTTTGCTCACTGGCAATAATTATATAAGTCTATAATTTTAATGGTAGGTTAATTTGAACATTGAGAGACAGAATAATAACAAAAAAATCCAGAATAATTAAATACATTGATTTACATTTTACTCAGGGAAATAAGTATTTGATCCTTTATCAATCAGCAAGATGTCTGACACCCAGGTGTCTTCTATACAGGTAACACGTTGAGATTAGGAGCACTCTCTTAACCCCTTCCGGACCGGCATTTGCATACTGCGTCTTCACTTGAAGACCGCAGTATGTTTTTAAATATTTAAATTCCGTGATCGTGATTCGCTGAAAAGCGATCACGTGCACGGAATTGAGGGGGGGTGGCTGCTACTGATCGCTGGGAACACCCAGCGGTCAGTAGCAGCCGCCCCTCGCGATCCCAGCGTTGAAAGCGACGCTGGATAGCGTAAAAGCGGTGACGTACCTGGTACCTCCCGGTCTGCCGGTGACCCGTGACCCGGAAGTACCAGGTACGTCCCGGTCTTGAAAGGGTTAAAGGGAGTGCTCCTAATCTCAGTGTTATGGTCTAGCTGCTTTTCTGCTGCATTGCTGGAGGCTATACAGCCTGGCTGGGTTGCCATGGCTACACTCCTGTCACTCCTGTGACTCAGCCCATTGTCCAGCCCACAGCCAGCCCCTTTTGGCTATTTAAGCAGCTAAACTTCACTTCCTCCTTGCCCTTGTGTTGTTTCTGGCTGCAAGTGCTTTCTCTGTGTTCCTGAATTCCTGTGTATGACCTGGCTTTCTCTGACGTCCCTCCTGGCTCCTGATTCCTGGCTTGTTCCTGACTTCGCTGATCTCTGTATTCCTGACCCCGGCTTGTCTGAGTACCCGTCTTGGTTCCTGACCCCGGCTTGTCTTTTGGTATATGCTTTTGGATCACGATTTGGCTTTGTTCACTATTGTCATTACAATTAAGGTGATTGCATTTTATGTTTTGTGTCCATCTGGTTCCTGGTCCCTAACACTTTTTTATCTGTATAAAAACACCTGTCCAGAGAAGCAATCAATCAGATTCCAAACTCTCCACCATGGCCAAGAACTGTCCAAGGATTTCAGGAACAAGATTGTAGACCTACACAAGGCTGGAATGGGCTACAAGACTATTGCCAAGCAGCTTGGTGAGAAGGTGACAACAGTTGGTGCGATAAATTGCAAATGGAAGAAACACAAAATAACTGTCAATCTCCCTCAGTCTGGGGCTTCATGCAAGATCTCACCTCGTGGAGTTTCAGGGATCATGAGAATGTTGAGGAATCAGCCTAGAACTACATGAGAGGGTCTTGTCAATGATCTCAAGGCAGCTTGGACCATAGTCACCAAGAAAACAAAACTACGCTGTGAAGGACTGAAATCCTACAGCGCCCACAAGGTCCCCCTGCTCAAGAAAGCACATGTACAGGCCCATCCGAAGTTTGCCAATGAACATCTGAATGATTCAGAGGAGAACTGGGTGATCAGATGAGACCAAAATCGAGCTATTTGGCATCAACTCACCATTTTTGGAGGAGGAAGAATGCCTATGTCCACCATCCCCACCGTCAAACATGGAGGTGGAAACGTTCTGCTTTAGGGGTGTTTAGGGGACAGGACAACTTCACCGCATCCAAGGGACGATGAATAGGGCCATATTCCATCAAATCTTGGGAACCTCCTTCCCTCAGCCAGGGCATTGAAAATGGGTCGTGGGTATTCTAGCATGATAATGACTCAAAACACACGGCCAAGGCAACAAAGGAGCGGCTCAAGAAGAAGCACATTAAGGTCCTGGAGTGGCCTAGCCATTCTCCAGACCTTAGGCCCATAGAAAATTTGTGGAGTGAGCTGAAGGTTCGAGTTGCCAAACGTCAGCCTTGAAACCTTAATGACACGGAGAGGATATGCAAAGAGTAGTTGGACAAAATCCCTCCAGAGATGTGTGCAAACCTGGTGGCCAACTACAAGAAACGTCTGACCTCTGATTGCCAACAAGGGTTTTGCCAACTAAGTCTTGTTTTGCAAAGGGGTCAAATACTTATTTCACTGAGTAAAATCCAAATCAGTCTATAACTTACTTGAACTGCGTCATTCGGATTTTTTTGTTATTCCGTCTCTCACTGTTTAAATAAACCTACCATTAAAATTATAGACTGATCATGTCTTTTTTCAGTGGGCTAACATACAAAATCAGCAGGGGATCAAATAATTTTTTCGACTGTATGTTCACTTGTTGGGTTTTGTTGGGTTTTTTTGAGAGCCTGGGGGATAGTCTAATACCATGCCAGTGAAAAAAGAGTTGCTGGTGCTCCAAAAAGTAGTGTGGAGCTGAGTCCTCAATCTTCTTCTTCTGGGGCTGTACTCCCCTCCCTCCCAGGCAAAAGCTTTGAATGGGCTGGATCTTCAGGGATCTCCCCAAGAGGAGAGCCCCGAAGTCTTCAAGTCCATAACAGTAGGTCAATAGTTCAGCTTTTATATCAAATCAATTCTGCTGACATTCAGCTGTCGTTGAAGTAAATCACATTTTGCAAAATCATATTCATAACACCCTCTAAATATTTAATGCCAATGTATTACTTTTGTTTGTTGGAAATAGTGTAAATGTTGCATGCCTTTAAAATATGAAATGGTTTTACTGTTTATGCTTATAATTTATGTGTGTTTCAGTGCCAGGAGAGACTGATTTATGGCCAAAATGTTAGGAAAGAGTGTTGCAACAGGAGCAATCATTTTGTGTTACAATGTGAGCCATCAGTGCCAGATTACTCTTGGTCCCAGTGAGATATTTTACTTTTGATACATTTACATTAAGCAAGATGTCCAAAATGAATCTGTCTCTTATAATGTATGTGTTTAGTAAAATGTTTGCACGCATACATAATGCCATAGGTTAATTTTCTTTAGCATTGTAAATGATTATACCAATTCCCCAGTAGTATTACATAGAAAATATAGTTGTTTTGGAGAGAAGAAATGTAGGTGCCTTCAAGATAGTGATGTGATGGAAATTTCAGTTCCGCCAATAAGATACCAGTCATTGCTTCACTTGTTTTAGTATGATAGATACTTGCTACAGTAGGTGTTTACCACAGCATCTCTGTGGAAGAAAACAGTAGGCCAGTAGCATTTTATTGTTAATGTGCTATGATCTAGTTTTACACCAACTCATATCCATTTCTTCTACTGGACAGTATAGTTGGGGTCAATTCATTGAAGGGTAATTTATCAGTCAAGTTAAATGGTTACCTCAGCTATACACAAAATTCATGCATTCACATGCCATAACCTGCAAAAAAAATTTGAATTACTGGCAAATGGTGATGCTTTTAAGTCAAGAATTTAGTGTAGGTTAGTATAGTTTGAAATCATAATCCAGCTATATTATTATATTATATATTATTCTTGTATAGTACCTTGTCAATGTCCCTTTAAAAAAGAGCAAGTTGAAATTGGTAGAAGATGGTACATATTGTTTTTTTATAGGTTGGGCCCTTTATGTACGTTAGATTTTCACTGGTCACCCATCTTTACTGTGATATTACCCATTTTAATTTCAGAATGGGCACTAGGTTGTTTGAACTACCGTATTCGCCCACTCATGATTTTGATACCAGATTCGTGAGATGGCAGAGTGGAACACTCATTATTCCCAGCATGAGGGGGTTAATTGCTGGAGGTCAGCAGGTGGAGCCAATTAACCTGCAGTCAGGTGTTTAAAGGGGGGCCGTTAGAGGCATTAGTTGTCTGGAAACAGGGAGAGAGGCAGTCAAGCCAGAGGCCCTCAGACTTTATAAAAAGGTGTGGTCCAAAAAAAATATGGTGTTGTGCTGCTATTACTTTTATGACTGGGACTGGATTAGCTGGCCGGTTAGTTAGTGAGGTAAGAACCTTGTATAGTTAGTCTCCAAGATGGAGTAGGATTTGTTTTTGTTTTGGTTTATTTATGTATCCTGTAAAGTGCAACACTCTGTGGACCTTACAGCAAGCTGCAATAAATTATATTGTGCTTTTATTCCGCTGGTGTTTGGAGTTTATTGTTTTGATCGGGCCATCCTGCCACAATATATATATCAACCTATCCAGGGCAAACAACATATATATATATCCTCTAGAAATTAGGTAATAACAATTTGGTAACTTGTTATCCTCTCTTAGGGTTGGTGGATATCAATACTAGAGTCCAAAGACAGATTTGGATTATGAATATTTTAATAACAAAAAGACAAATGCTACACAGTGCCACAATTGCAAAAAAAAAAGAAATACAAGAGTTGTGACGGCCTTGGGTTGATCAGTGCCGTCTGTAGTAGTGGTTGTGACCATCCGGGGTTAAAATGTGTGGGTATATTTAGTATTGGTGATTTATGTACTCTCCCCATATATGTGGTGTTTATTTGTGTATACTGTGTCCTCCTTCATGTCCTACCCTACCCATGTGCCACATGTCCTGCCCCCACACTTTTAACCCTGTATAACCCAGACACCATCGGCCTGACCACAGCACTATCATATGTGGCGTGGCGGGTGAGCTTAATTATGGTTTGGCAGATTCATATAACCAAAAACAGTTTTTATTTTTTGTATAAATAATGCATGGAAACATAGCATAGCAGATACAGATCAACAGAAAAACACAAAAACCCAGTTTAGCAGGCGGTGTCTACGTTGTGGTGCGTCATATTCCGGCACTCAGCATGAAACACCAGCACCGTGACAAAGACACTGAAGAAATAATCCTCGTGTAGGAGAGTGAGGGGCGGTAAGCGGTTGCTGAAAACTTGAGCGACCACTTGGCGCCCCCTCTTTGCTCCGCGTCTAGCGCTTCCTCCGGGCTGCAAAAAAAATTTAAAAAAAGGCGTTTCAATTGGGGGGGCACATCATGATGTAGGGGGGGGGCATGGCCGTAACTCCGGATCCTTATCAGTTAGGCCATGAATTACCACAGGTGCCCTGGGAAGATGACACCTCTTGCCACAACAGATACAGAGGACATGCACAAAGGAACACTTTTAAATCAACATCACTGAATGCTAACACAAAGGAATTAACCTCCTCTGATGGATTGCCCTTCCATGCATCCACTATATCATACAAGTTAATCATGACATAAGGCATATCATGTGGGGAAGAGTGGCATATAGGAGGTAGAAGGCATATCAGGGGCAGAGTGGCAGATAGGGGAGTATAAGCCATATCAGGGGAGCAGGGTGGCAGATAGGAGAGTATAAGGCATATCAGGGGGCAAAGTGGCATATGGGGGGCAGAGTGGCAGATGGATTTTCCTCAATCATAGTTTTTATTTATTACAGAAAAATAGTTAATACCGTATTTTTCGCTCCATAAGACGCAGTTTTTTTCCTCCCAAAGTGGGATGAAAAATCAGCCGCGTCTTATGGAGCGAAGATGCAGCTCCATCTTCGCTCCATAAGCGTTTGTCTCGGGTGCCGGCGCTTTACGCTGGGCGCCGGCATATGACGTCAGACGCCGGCGCTCAGCAGTGAAGCGCCGGCACCCGAGACAAACGCCTCACGCTTCCAACACAGGAGTTTAAGGTAAGTGACCGGGGCGGCGGCGAGATCCTGAGAAGGGGGGGTTAGGGAGTTAGAGGGGAGATA